>MNPL01011073.1:3224-23158 GCA_002081605.1 Tropilaelaps mercedesae
CTAAGTGGCAAAGAAAATTCATTGAAGAAGCAACAGTCGGTACCGCGGCCGACAGGCCAAGACCAGGAGAAACAACTTGACGAATGTACGATCAGCAGTTGCCGGAACAGAGTAGCTTCGGCCTCGCTAAAGGTGAATCAACGTTATTCTTACTAGGTGCTCCGGCTCGCGGAGTTACATATAGTGTTCGCCATCAAGTTTAGTAGTTTAAAACTGTGAGAAAAAAGTACAAGATAACAACGCTGAGCCATTGTTGTGGGTGCACGAGTGGGCGGAAAGGACGTGGCCAACATACGTAGAGAACGTCATCTGAAGAGGCTGGCATGGTACACCTTTACTTCTCATTGTCTGGGAATAAGGCCAGGGGGCAAGTAACACGTACTAAAAAAAAAGCCCAAAGTAAACAAAAGAAGCCTTTGCACATTTTAACCGAGGGAGCAATGTTAACATCTAGCAGAGGTTTCTGTAGCAATGACGCCATTAGCCGAAAAAAACGGTTTTAAAGAGTTCTGAATCTACGAGATATGTACATTTACTTAGAACGATAGTAGTAAAAGTGTCGACCATGTTATTAAAAAAAAAATAACTCACCCAGTGCGATATATATATGCTTTAAAAGATCTCAAATACATTATTTTGGCAAGAAAATTTGCACCGTATTTTGTTAGACGACGGACGAAGTCGCGCTGTTTTAACAACCGATTATTAGCAGAAAAAACGATACAAACTTGTAAGATGCCTATCAATGGCAAGACCGCCTTTCGAACACTACAGATCGAATTACTAACAATAAAACATTATTTCCCAATTGCTTACGTCGTCGCGATAATTTACACTTATAAAGTGTAAATTTATTCCATTGCTTTAATGTTGTTCTTCAGTTATAAAGGCCCAAATTGATAAAGATAACAACCAAATGGATTTCCCTATATTTATAGACACCTCCTAAACACGGAGTAGACACCATAGTCTTTAGAAGAAATTTTGCAACGTCATTCTACATTGTCATCTTAAATGAAGTTGCAATTGTACAAAAAAACTTACGATTCGGCGCAGCACTATCGTTAGTAACGCAAGCAAACCCTTTTTTATGGGGTAAACTAACGCGATTGACTTAAACCGCTCGAAATATTAAATTTCTACGTATTTAATGACCCTATGTTTATGCTTTTTTGCGCAAGCTATCTATTTGGTCCCAAGGAAAACTCACACAATGGTATATAACATCGAACAATATTGGTTTAACAATTCTCGAGAGGCAAAGCGTTTGCGGTAGGCGAAAGGTGAATCGTGTGTGTGCTTGTTCTTAAACACGACAGTTCCTGTCGAGATTAGACCGACGCGGCTTCTATTAGTCACATCTCCCGCGGGTGTTTTTTCGGACAAATAGAAAAGCAGATCAGGGCTCTACTGTATAAATGCTACCGTTAGCTTCGACCAGACCGAAGAGTGGTAGTTAAGTAATCAAGTGAAACAGAAAAAATGCTACAGAATTTAATTCTTAATCGCCTTTAAAGGCGCCAGCACACTATAATGGGTATTTACGTCATGGTAATTAATCAGCATGCAGCGCACACGCTGTAATGAAAATTACTGCATAATTAAGATAAACTTGTGAGTTACGTTAAATTGGTATTTTGGAGTACTATTTTAATTGGAATTTGTTTATTTATACTGTCGTTCATGTCTATAACTTCCTAAAAATATTGAAGGCTCGTTTCGTTTTGTGTGAGCTTTCCAGCTTATTCTGCTGCCTCTGGATTGGAAATATACTCTTGTGGTTGAAGTCCTCAAAAAACTACCAAGCAGTGCAACAGTCTTTGCAAAACGTCTAAAAAAAGGACAGATTTTATCGACCGTATACGAGAAAAGAACGAGGCGTTGAAATGTAGGTCTGATTTTTTTCATTGCGGACAGTAAATACCATTATAGATCACAGACAGACTGGAACGTTACTGCATAAAAACGTGGCCCGTCATCTCGACCCCAAACCGTTCGAAATAGATCAGAATAAGGGAGCCCACTATGTACTATACTTTTACTTGTGTTTAATGTGTTCCCAGAGCGATCCACCCACACAGAACACAAGACGGAAGCCGCGCCCAGACTAGACAACACAAAAACTTCAACGCAATGTAATACAGCGTTTTTAAGCTATCGCGGCTGACTTCTGGCCCTTGACTCGACCTCGCAGCTAGGCGGGACGGCCAAGCAGACATTTGTTCATAGGACTTTTAAAAATATAGCATCCTTCAGTCGGTCATAGACTATCTGACTGTGCACATTCTAACCATCAAATTACATTGGTACCAAGTAAAATACTGAAATGCTGGGCAGGCTCTTCCTGAACGAGGACCATGAGTAAAGACATCTTCGTATCAATAAATGTGAAGTTCGACGAAGTACACATCTCCAAATATAGAGATGATACATAAATCGAGTTTAGATAATAGTGAACAAATGTTTGATCGGTGTCTACCTCGCTGTGATTGTGCTTTTTGCCTGCTGCGATTGGAAAACGAACCCGTAGGCACTCTTTGCATAAAGTCCAATATGTGTAGCCGCATGCATCCGACATTTTTTTAGTTTTTCTATTCGCGTGTGTTTGGAAGAATGCAGCAGACGTATCGAGAATTCTAGCTGAAGGCGTGATTGGTCTTTCTAAACAACTTAGAGAATTCACACATTATTGTTACCCTACAAACGAATTGTACCCTCTAAAGCAACAAAACTAGTTCAGTCAAAGGAAGTCACAATGATTGTTTACCCAAACCTTGAAGTGGTGTAGTTTCGAAGTAAAGCTTCCAGAAGTTTTGGAAGTTTGCTTGTACTAACATATGCTGTGTGAACGACACAAACTATAATTTGAAAAATAATTTTTTTTCACATGGACAGGCCAATTGTTTACCACCTTTCATATGAGATTGGTGTTTGACGCCGTATTCATGCTCGCGAACATCTTTCAGATACGGTAAATAATACCAAATCCGCCTGCTGCCCATATTGAATTTTCTATCCACCGCTGTTTGCTTCCAGGCTAGATGTTTTTATAATTAGGCTAAAGGCGCCATAAATGAAGCCGGAAGTCTTCAACTTCACATCTTGGAATGGGCCATAAACCCTTATGCATTTCTAATAGTTTTCTTACAGAATTAGGAGTGTGATGCGTAGGAAGTTAATGAATAGCAGAAAATGGTTGGAAATGGTTAAAAGTATAGCTCAGGCTAAGGCGGTCTAAAAATTAATGTCTACAGTTGAGAACGAAGAGAGCAAAGCTGGAAAGCTTTGCCATCTTAAGTCGAACGGTGACATAATTAATTAAAACCTTCTTTTTTAATTTTTCTGTTCATTTTAATAATGGAGACCATTGCCATCAGGAAATCAATTGGAAATCCATTATGTCTGTCACAGCCGAATGCAGTGGTGCCAGCATCATCGCAACTCTTTCACAGAGAAGGGACTTGGTATTGAACCTTTTTTCGGAATTATTCCTTATAACATAAATGTTCAAATGTTGCGAACGGTATTAATTCTAGCTGTTACTTGTATCGGATGATTTTTTTTTATTTTGTCGGAAAATATTTTGTTGTAAGGTTGTTAACTTGCGATGACTGCGTTCCACTATGATAAGCTCTAACTGCTTCAACTATAACTATCATTTATTATTATTATTATTATTATTATTATTATTATTATTATTATTATTATTATATTGTCCACTTTTGCTTAATTTTTCCCGGATAAGATAAGCTAAATCTGTTTTCCTTATCAAATGTCTTATTGAAATTTAAAAGTTTTACTGCTAGCTTTCTTATCTCCAATGTGATCCTTTCTCTATTGGGATACATACAATACAATGAATGCAGTGATGAATATAATCCTTCTAGTGTTTAAACTGGTTGCTGTTACATCAGAGTCTTGGAAGGTCACAGAGACAGCAAACGGAAATGGTAACAATGCCTTACTCCTTCCCAGCCATTACGAGTAATTGGTTGCACCAGTCGTTGACACTTTGATTGAAACACGTTGGATAAGGCACTCACTTTGAACAGATAACGGTAGACTGCCATGATGTATTGTTGCTATTAAAAACTTTTCTTTTTAGTTAGACATCGACTGTTAGTTTCTTAATGGTTTCTGTGCATGTTTTCGGCTGCGCGTGTCTGATCCGAAAGACAGTGTAGCAGATACCTCTGTTCTATTGATATGGACCTTAGTTCTCTCTCGCTCTCTCTTGCTGTGTAATGACTAGCATTGCAACGAACTCTGTTAGGTTGGAGCACGCGCTGGGTGCATCAACGCTACCTTGCACTAATCGGATCTAACCTAGCGCTATACGTGTTCAGATCCCAAGTAGCGGCTATCGAGTAGGTCTACGATAGTGAATACTTGCGAACATTTAAAATAACACTTGAATTAAAACGACATGAACCGTGACAGATATACACACCAGCATTCAATTTGGTGGCTGCTTCCATGAGCATTATGCCGTCAACGACTGGATCAGTAGTTGTCTTAAAATGATGAGTGGTTTTGCAGATCGCCTGCGCGTTGTAAAAGTGGCCGTTTCCTCCTCATGCACTAACCAGACTTAGCCACACAATAAACATACAAGTCTATTATACAAATCACGTCTAATAAATAGTTTCGTAAATGCGACTGGCTATGTTGGTGAATGGTGATCCTCTTCCAGCAAACACGCGGCATTCAAAGCTGAATTTTGCTTCAGATATGGCAAATTATTGCTCGTCCACACTGTGCCAGATTTTTCAGTAAACTGTAAGTAGCACCTGGTTCTTATTATAAAATAATTATTATTATATAAATTATAAAAAAAAATTATTATAAAAAAAAAATTATAAAATGATTTAGCTGTACTTTAAAACATTATATCGATTTTTACAGAAGCCTATTCTAATTGTTTTTTCCTCTACGGGCTTGATAAATAGGTGGTACTCAAGTCTGTAAAAGTAACGTCTACTAACAAGTATTCCTGCATTTGCCGAAGTATACAGCCTAAAATAGTTATGCTGCTATACCTAAAAGAATTCTAGTGCGCTAGATTATTCACTAGCTGCCTTATTAAGTTTTTGTTTTATATTCGTAATAGCACAAAGAGGAGATGACTCCGTGTACGTCTAAGTTCTCGCCATTTTTGTTGCCCACAAGCATTGCACATCGTTGTTAACATATCCGTTTACAGACAGCTAGTCCTACTGAGGCTCATTGAAAATGAACGAAATGTAAACTACTCAAAAGCTCCATTTGTTGTTAAAATCTATAATCGTATTCTGAATCGGAAAACCTGTCTACGACACAGCTTCATTTCAGCGCTCCCTCGTTTGTTTGTATTTTCTTAAAAAAATTGAGGTTTGGTTAACGTGCATATATGTTGCGTTATACTTACAATGCAAAATGCACACTCAAGTTTAGTAATGCACGGTTATAATTTTTGTTTGAAGTTGACCTGATTCCATTCTAATTCCATTTGATAATTTCCGAAAGATCAGCTCTGACTTCGTTTTTGGTTCGTAATGCTCCGGATGGCTGAGTTCGAGCCTATTTAACCGATTATAACGCTTCCAATGCAGAATACACCCAAAAGCTCTTTTTGGAACAACATTTGGCATTAGAGATCAGTTCTTGACCACGTTTGCATCAATAAATAATGTATGTTCTGAAAATCGGTGATAATTATCTCTAGCAATCTTGATATATCTTCCGAAATATATCACTTCGCGTACCATTCAAGCATAGAGCGTCGTCTTTGAGGAAACCGTACGGTAGAGGGGTGAAATCATTTCAAGCTTGCCAACCCAAAAAAGTTGTGTGCATCCCATCAAATAAGCTCCCACATTACATATTCTTCTGCGCGATGGCATCGCTTATGAATACGTGATATTTAGATTGGGTTTGTGCCGTCGGAGACCGTCGCTGGTAGACAATATAGATAGGCGACGCCCGTAATCTCTGTGCTACCGCATCATCGTCGAACGATAGGGCTCTTCGCGAGATATTTTTAAAATGCGATCATAATGAATAAGCCTAATCGGTGAGAAATGCTGTGAGATTAGGCTAACCCGAGCGCCAACCCTTGGGTAGACTTCACAATATGCTATGCCAAACAAACACTGACTGAAATTTTTATAGGCATGGACACCAGACGCCAGAGAGGTGAAGCGAGTGCCGGACTGTTTGGAGCAATAGTTTCCTAAGAGAATCACTTAATTGTTTTTCCAAATTTAACTTACCAATTATTACGTTGAAGCATTGTTGTAAGACACTTGTCTTATACAAATACATATATTGAGGAGGCATGTACGACCACTAAAACCGACAAAAGTTCGTATTACCTTTTTTAGGCTTTTTCGCGGACGTTCAGCTTACGTGCAATATAAGTTAGCACGTGGTAAGGTTTTATGTTAACATCGAATTTTCGTCAAGCCAAACCGAAGTTAAGATACCTTATATCCGTAGATATTTATATAATAAGTGTTTACGTCTAAACGGTCCTTTAAAAGGGTGAAAATATTCAACAATTTGTTTGTCCACAATTTAGCCTAGAAAGGGATTCAATAAAAATTAAAGTGGGTCAACTTTACGGTACATTCTATTTTCGTTTTTCTGATTGTTGAAAATATAATACACTCATTATACAGTCCGGCGCTTTACTTAAATGCAACTCAACTAAGATGGGCCTACTATAAGATCTACAATTCTGGTCAAAAGTTAACACGAAACTTTTGTTTTCGGAAAGGTTTTTCGGTAGACTTCCAATAGTTACAAAGTAAAAACCAATTTACTACGCATTGGTATTTTATTAGGACATACGATTGTTTTTTATATCTTTAGGTCGGATGAAAAACTCAAGAAGGAGGTGCCATTTGCTTAATGTCCTACATTTACGTTACGACGAAATACAGGGATACAAATGATTTTTGTAGAAGAAGAAAAACGAATCAGTACAATCAGAACGCACTGATTTCAAGCATGCATATTGAAACTGTTTAGAAGTGCTTTCAATATGATCTAGAGGCAACGCACCGATTTAAAGTCTGAATATCAAAACTAAATCAAGGAATCAGTACACTAAGTCAAACATATATAAAAATGCGCCGTCAACATTGAACTGTTTACACACGGTATGTGCGCATATCCGACAGAGCTCGGGTAATATTCTCTTTTGCCTAATTGTCGCAGCGTTTTTCGGGACTGAATGGATCAGCTATTCCATATAGGTCATTGAATGTTTTACTTTCGTGTCGTGCCACATTTAACTTACCGACGCTAGCAGAGAAAGGCTGACCGGCTGCAATGCAGCCATCAAGCAAAGTCACAATGAGCAGTAAAGCAGTCACCGCCAGCGTATGTTGCATACTGGTTTTATCCGTTGTCAGCGTCAGTGGCCACCAAACCAGCACCACGGAAACCCATTGAACTGCGAAGTCACAAACGACGCTGCCCAACAGATTGACCCTTCCTTTGGGTCAACATCGGCACGGAATTCGAACCACTCCCTCGGCGATCATCTCGTGAGTTTCAGCTACAAGTCGCTGTCCACCATCGCGTATCCACGACTCCATTGGCATGTGACATGCAGGATGTTCGTGAAACAGCGCGAAAATTTAGCCGTTTTTATTGATCTTAGCCCCGAATTTGAAGACATTAGGTCATGCCCAACTTCCACTGTTCTGATCGCTTTGTACACTACACTTGTTGCACGCTTAAGTGTTCTGCCTGTTGGAGACCACTCACTACATAACGTACATCCGGGCAGTGATCTGCGTTTTATCCTTACGGCTTTAGACCTCTGGATTCTTCGAGTCTGTCACAGGTTTCGTTTTTTTGATGTAGGCAATATTTTGCTATGGACCGTCTTACGATGTCACCCGACGTAGAGTTTGGAACACACGATAGGCAATTGGAACCTGCTGGCGACAAATGTTTTTTATCCGCGATAGTCCATGCGCAGATGCTGGCTCACGCTTAGATTAGAGATGTTCTTCGACTAGTATTAGATCGAAGACTCTTAAATATGCACAAACGTGAACGTATATCAAGCGTGAATGGTTCCGGTATTTCAATCGCGGGGCTTCCAGCTTCGGCGACTGCAGTTGTGATTGGCGCACCGGGTGAGGCAATGATGGGTAACCGTCGACGGCGTTGAAAAAGAGCCACCAGACCGGTTGTAACCCCGTGCCACTAGCCGAGCTAGCCAGTTATTATAAACATATCTTTTGGTAAGCCGGGGAGATCGTAGACAGCCGGCCTGACAGAAAGGGAAGAGGGAAGTCGACCCAAAGGTTGCGGGTGGTTCTGGAGTAGAGGATGATGACATCAAACGGAGGGCGAGAAAACCACATGCTGTAAAGCTAAAGACTGTAACGCAATATTGTACCTTTCAGGCTGCCGCTTGTGCAATCAGCTATAAAATCATTCACTCCACTGGCAAGAAGCCTCAATGAATGAACATAATTGCCTTTTATCACTACGCAATATGCATGAAACAAAGCATTAATAGAAGTGGACCGTGGCGTGGTCTGGCCAACATAGTGGCTATTCATAAACAATTTTGTATAAACAGCAAGACTATCCGCTTGTATTCGAAGCGAAGTCGTTCATTTTCAGTGGCCTTAGAGTTAGTATTGCAGTGACGACTGCAATAGTAACTCCACAACTGATCATCACGCATTTAATGATAGTAGTAATTTCTGCTACTTACTATTTTGTGATATGATTTCGAGCGCACTTGACGACACTGCTCAGTATCTATTTAACCGATTTAGGAGTCCGCAAAGTTGGAGCTCGCTTAGCCGAGCCAAATGAATTGTTTATGAGTTTAGCTCTCTTACTGAGTGATTTCTCCGTAGAAAAATCGCTTTTTACATATCCCGCAGATTATATCTAATTAAGAGCATTTATTTGACTTAGTGATCTTTCGAAAGTCAAATATAATATAAAAATACGATCTATATGTTTTTAGGCACCGTGAGGTGTATTAAAGACTAGAGGTGTCGCGGATATATCCTCATTGCAGACGCCATAGGCATTCTAGAAGACAGCAGCAGAGAGGCAATAAATCATTCATATTTACGGAAGATACCGTAAAAAAACATAGTTAAGACAGATTTTGTGCCTATTAGGCTAATGATCTAAGCACACTGGAAAAGTATTTTTGATGTCTTACACCAATCGCTTCCAAATAGAAATTAGATATAGTATTAAGGTAACGTATTCACCATTGAGTACAAGAATTTGCAACGGGTGTTATAGCAACCATTGTAGTGTTTGCCAAATGCGGTGCCCTTATTAAGTCTAAGATAAAAAATTTTGGGCTAAATGGAAATTTTAATTTGCCTAAATAGGTTCTTTCCGTTTAACCAAATTAAAATTTCCAGAACACTGAATAGGCTTCAAACAAATATATTGTATTTGCTTTTTTCTCGCCTCAATTTAATGCTAAAGGTGGCCAGCCTTAGTAGCCCGTAACTTCTAGAAAAATACAACGTGTGAGATACATATTACACACGGTATACAAGAAGCCACACCATGGTAGCATTCCGATCTCAAAATAGACATGATCCTTCTGAACACAAAAATCGAAATTTTTTAAAATGTTTTGCCTTCATGCCTTACTGTGTGTCGGATATCTCAAGTACGCATTCAGAGAGTCATTTAACACGTTATTTATTTTTTTGTCTTCGAGCTCTGTCTAGGCGAACACTGGGCCGAAATCCTTCTATATATTGAAGTCATAAAAATAAAACATGGCGACATGAAAAACCTGACATTTGCCGTGAAATTTACGCGAGCGAGAGTTTCGTTAACAGTCCAATAACGTTTCTCAACCTTACATAATGTACCCACATAGAAAACTAATTTTCCGCGAACATTTCTGGTAAAGAATGTACAATATTAAGTTCAGTTAGATAATTTCAATTTGTCCCTTGTGATCTCTAAAAAGGTCTCTTTTTGCCAATTCAAATCGTCTTATGGTTTCATAAAAAAGAATAGGTGTATTACGTTATGTTGATGAATAATGTGTTAGCTTTTTACATAATTTCTAACGCGGACGTTAACTTTATCAGCCACCCTATTTCATTACACCACACGCCTCTGCTAAAACATCCACCAGTCTACTCCCGTTTACAGCGAATTAGTTTTTCTCGATTATAGACAAGTTGTGATTTTTTCAGCGACATTTACATGTGAAAAATGCCTGCTGTTCTGATTATAATAATACATCAGCTTGTTTTCCATTCATTATTTATTACTATATTAGACGTACAGTTGTTAATGGCTCTCTATAGAACACTTAGTGTTTTACGAAGGAACGTGCTATACAGTTGAGGTGGTTTAACTACATCTTTGAATTAACTATCTTCGGTCATCGGCCTTCAGTCTCATTTTGATCCAAAAGGGTGCTAAGCTATTGTGCTTTATACCCGGCCGCCAATTGCTGTTCCATTTCAAGGTTTTCATCTTCGGAATGTCGAACGCTCAATTACAGAAGAAATCGTCACAAGGTTCAAAATATAAGGTGTACAACAAACAAAATTAATAAGCAAGACAAAAAACGCAAATCAGCGTAACTCACTGTTAGTAAGAAAACATCACACATTTAGCTCAACAATGTACATTTATATATTTATTTTCTTCTTTTTTGCGCTGTCCTTCAGCTATGCTTAGTGGCAGCTAGGGCTGAATGTCCGGGGATGACGATTTCACTTCTCTTTCAAGGTCCTGCCGCTTCCTTGCACTTCCTGGCTTGTAAATCTCCATTGCGGGACGGAACTGTAAATGTAAGTTGTTTGTGCGCAGCATTTAAAAACAATATGGTCATTTTAGTATCTACATCTAACATTTTGATCAAAGTAGGACTTATCGCAGAAATTAGTGCAACATTTCGGTTCGAAAAACTCAGTTAAAATCTGACGAAAAAAATCGTTTGTTTCCTGTGAGATTGCCACATCACTGCGTGTCTCTTTACCCCGCAACCGTCAAGAGATAACAGTGTGTTCTACTGATAAAAATAAATTTAAAACAAGCTAAGAACCTTATTTCGTAGCTTTTTAACGCCGGATTCCGCGGACTCTTTTTGTTGAGGTCGCGGAATCGGCCTCATCTCGTGGGGTTCCATATTGCGGCTGTATTCACCACCGTGAGCTTCTCCAGATCCCTCGTCAAAGCTCGTCGACCTTCCACGCGCTGGACCATCATCCGAAGTTCCATCTTCTGCTTCGCGACCAACTACCCTTGACTTACCCAAGGGAGCCGGTCTTGTGTCTGAATAGCGCTTCGAGGCTGGCTTTCTGCGGATATATCCATGATTACGCGCAGAATAGTCGATAACAAGTGAATGCAATGGTTCAACATTGACAAGCTAGGAACTACGGTTATATTAACTGTCGACCAATTCACGCAACCGAGTGGTACGCTAACAAAACTTAACTACAAATTTCGTAGTAGAAACTACGAGTAACTTTGTTGCATAACAAGATAGGGGTGAATACAACATATGGCCAATCCCAAATGTTCGCAAGCGCGTCAACCAACTTTCGCGACGACTATCAGCGCCTCATTCGCGACCTTCGCTACGCCATGATTCCACAGTGATACGTACGGCTGATCCTTCTTGGCGGCCGTTGACGAACCCCTCTCCTCTCCCCTTCGGTCTCCAGTGTTCCCGCTTCGTCCTCCAGCGGCCGGTATCTTCGGCGACCTCGCTTTGGCACCGCCCCCTCCGTCACGATACTCGCTTTCGTTATCTGCATCCTTCCTTCGATTGCTCTCCCTCCGCTCTCGCTGGTTGTTCCCCTTTTTGAGGCCATTGTCAGCCTTGTCTCGCCTGTCTAGGCGTTCGTTCCGGTCGGCCCGATCCCGTCGGTCCTCGCGGTCCCGATATTCCTCCCGACGGACGCCGCCACCCGGTCGATCCTCCTTCTCCCCAACCGGAGCCCCCAGATCTCCCCGCAGACTATCCCGGTCCTGCCGGTACTCGGCCCCCCTCTCGTCCCTGTCGGAATGTTGCTTTCGGCCCTCTAGACGATCCAACTTGTCGTCGTTTGGCCTTCGTTCGTCGTCGCGCGGCTGTTGCTGATCTCTTCGGTCCTCTCGTTCGGTCGTTCCTCGGTTTCGTTTATTCTCTGTGCGATTGCCGTTGTCGGCGTTGCCACCACTAGTCCCGTTTTTGCCCTTCTCCCGGGGCCGATCCCTGTCTCGACACTTTCGGTCTCTTCTCGAAGCTTTTGGCTCGTCGGTCTGCTGGTCCCCTTCGCCGTCGTAAACCCTGCAAAAACGACCAGATGAACAATTGTATGAAGTAGGATGAGTATTGAAAAAGCTGACAACTATCTGCATAGCATCAGTGCGCGCCCACGTATCGTAAATGAAAGGGGCGGTCCTGTGTATGATTGTCCCTCAGTACGCTAACGCCTGAATTCAACTAAGAAGCTACATGAGAGCAAGAAACGTGACTAACAAGACTAGCCTGATAAACATTAATTAAAGGCAATCGTAAAACTCCCCTATAACGTAAATGGCGCATTTGAAACTATAAATATGCTAATGATATTGTAACTTCTTTCTTCGTAAATAAATAAATAACGATTAATTCGTGCCGAAAATACATCTAGCGGTAACACAACCTAGAATTGTTCCGTTGGTTAGTGGGTTTCGGTTCACGCTGGTCATCGTAGTATTTCGCATGTCGATCGGAGCTGTCACGATACTCCCTATCGCGCTCCGCTTTGTCACGATGTCCAGGCTGACGGCCGGGAATCGGTGAAGGACCGCTCAGCTCATCGTCGTCATTGGCTCCCCTAGAAAAAACGTTAATGTGCTTTGTCGTAACTAACGTGCATTAAGCCCGGCATTGGACGATAAGTTGAAAGAAGCTTTAAACAAGGTAGTCATGCAATACTACACTCTCTAAAGGGTTTGGCGCAGCATGCATCATTATTCGATCGGTTATGTTTAGTGAACTCGAAGTTGACCAAATTTAAAAAAGCCAGTACCGTACACACCTAACATCGACACGTATAGACCTCTAGAGCTTTTGTCTTGGATCGTCAGGACTTCACGTAGACCGAAAACTGTTCATCCTTTTACGCCAGAAGCATATGTCCAGTCCTCATAGTTAATTAGCTGGTAACGTACCTCATAGCAAAGAGAGTTTACCACAAAAAAACACTTCATGCGTGCTGCGCCGCTTCATGTATACCTGTTATTGTTGCTGTCCGATGGATGATAGTTAGCGTTTGACGTGTTGGTTCTTCCTCCGAGTCCCTTTTTGTTTTCTTTGTTCCCACGACGATTTCTCTCCCGCTTTGCGACTCGCTCCCTGTTGCCGTCGCCAGATCGCTCTATCCCTCGATCACCACCAGCGGCTCCACCCATCGTTCGCTCTCTATTGCTCCGCTCGCGGTCGCCCCCGCGCGTGCTTACGTGGACGTCTTCGAACCGCTGCCGGAAGTTAGTCACTCGGTGAAACTCGTCCTCAATTGACATTGCGTCTTCATCCGATCCCTCACGGATCGTGTTTTCCCGGGCGGTCTGTTCGAGGTGAAAGAACGGTTTTTAATAATCGTATACTACCGCACGAGTATAACGAAGCGGGTGAACGGGATGTGGTTAAGCGACGCACGTACACAAATTATTATTATGCAGATGAATAGCAACCATACCACAGAGACAAGACTATTCGACAAGGTGCATGAACTTCTCGTCTCACATAGCCAAAGTTCGACAAGGTGCATGAGCTTTTCGTCTTACAGTGCCAAAGTTCGGATAGAGGATTCTGCATTGTTAGACGTCCTACCCTGGCTGTCTGTTCCCTCCTACTGCGACGTTTCTCCTCTTTAGCTCGTTTTCGCTCGGCCTCCTTTCTCTTCTTCTCCTCACGGCGCTCCTCGCGCATTCGGACCTTCTCCATCTTCTTAGCGAGCACGAACTCGATGAGCGGCGTGACCACGTTGGGTACGCCGTTATTGGCCCGTAGTTCGCGGTCACGTCGCTCCAACTCTTCAACGGTGGCCTCCAGAGAAGGAAGTTCTACTTCCTTCTCTGTGTCCATCGTTTCTACGAACTTCAGATACTCCGGGTCTGAAACCAGGTAAGACGCGAAGACAAGTTTAGCATGCAGTTTCGCCTACTCTGTGTACGGAAAAATCCTATTATAATATAGGTGTCACGTAATAATAAAGTACAGCTGAGGAAACGAATTTTCAAGATTATGACCTCTCCACATAACACGTTCATGTGGATCGCTTGTAGATGCGTACACCGTGCAGTTCAGCTGAAGCAGCGTAAATGCGGATTGTAGACCCATGATGAACGTGCGCTCCAAAAGCTTTCCTCGCAAACGGTCCATCGTATGCCGAGGTTAGACATGCCTTTATGATGTAAAACTCACCCTGTTCTATAGTTCCACTCTTGTTGTCTGGCTTTTTAGGCTTTTTACGCGGCATCTTTTGAAACGGAGCAAACTCGACGATCGCAGGATAGTCCTGTCCTCGTTCATCGAGGAAGACATAACCATCCCACTTGTCTCTAAAGTTGACGACCTCTTGATGGTCACGAAAGGCAAAATATGCCCTGCAGAAGCTGTTGCCACTCATACTACAGTGAAAGGAAGCGACAAGTATGTCTGCATATTAATGCTAGCTGAAATGTTAATGTAGCAAAATTTCATTTGTAGAATGAATACATGTAACTACGGACCGCTCTTGTGGATTTTTCAAGAGATGTGTGCAATTATATGTTCTAGAACCAGTAATTTGGATAATTTTCTGGTACAGCACTTTGGGCGACACAGTAACGCTGTAATGGGCTCTGTGCCTATTAGAAAAAAACGATTCTAATTTAAATTAATCCTTCAATGTAGTAGCAATAATAGTAATCATAGGAATTAGTAATAGTAATTATATGAAATATTAAGAATAAGTGCAATTTCACATAACGTGAGTCTATTGCAAATGTCGAAGCACACCTGTTCTCCGCAGGCACAAAATAATACGAGTCATGTTCCGGCAAAGGGGACATCTGCTCCAGAAGCTCCTCTTCACACAGAGATGGCGGCAACCGGCGAATCACCACCTAAAGTGCGTAGTCGATTGCACGAAAAACCAAGCAGGCGTTACAATGATATTTGTCGCTGATGATCATGAGTGAGCTAAATTTTGACGAACAGTAGACTCATAGTTTAACCCGCTTATAGAAACAGACAACTTGATCGGCTTACTATGTGCGCTAGCCACCCCAATGTACTAAATAGCATATTGGATTTAGGTGCTCTGAACTTTGCATTATTTCACCTGGACGAACGCATACCGTCGAACCTGCCAAAGGAATTCCACCTCAGACCAAATGTGCTTATGAATCCGAATAGAGCTAATTGCCTCAATGCCGGATTTAACCATGCACAATAGCCCGTGTTTTATGCAGTCGTCTAGGAAGATGCTTTAGAAGAACTTTCTAGTACTACGGAGGTTCGACTTAAGCTTCTGCCAACGCGTTTTCATATATCATCAATAAAACTTGTGGACATTATTTTTAAGACGTCTGAAACAGCTGACACTTTGACTGACATTATTGTGAACTTTGTATGAAAGTGGTAAAACAAACAGGTAACGTGCCAACAATACTGATTACGACCGGATAATGATGCGATAACTAGAGAGTATACCAACCTAACGAAGAAACATCATTGTTATTATCTTTGCTGTGTTTCATTAGCATTGCAAGGACACTGCAAAAGAAAACAAACCTAATTTTCGCACCACCATTTTGTTTATCCACTTTCCAACCCAATCCAATGAAACTGAAATCCGAAAAGTCGTAGTCGTTAGAACTAGATCTTTTCTATGACAGATGAGTGCCTGAATGCCTAATATGTCGACTATGTCAAACGTACCACAAGGCTGTGATGAAATATTATTAACTCAATTAAAAAAATGTGACGGTAATCAAGGATGAAATGTTAACTTATTTTAATTTCAATGTGCGGAACGTTTTAGCGTATTTTGCTATCATTCAAATCTCAGTTGATGATACTGAGGTGTGTTTACAATAAGTGTCATCTGCAAGTTTTTAGTTATTAATTTTTTTCACATTTCATTCACGCACAGCCATTTCCATGATAGCAGCTCGCCGTTGGCAATGAATCAGTTCAAGGAAAACTACCCACAAGCACATTAGTGCACTAAGTTTTGTTGATTATGAGTAATAATTATGACGCACGTCTGTACAATGAACGTCAATACACAATGCCTATCCACGCGTACTAAGAGAAAATGCCATTTTAATCCAGGACTATTGCTGCCCAAATATACATGAGAATATTAGTAGAGGAGAATGCAAATCAGTTATTTATCTATACACGAATTACGAAAGCCCATCTGCTTATGCAGAATAATAATAATTATAATAGCAGCCGGGGTAAATATAATAGAGCAAGCATTTATTTACAATGGATACTCCTAAATATATACGCGGCGTGACATTTTTATTTAATTTAAAATAGATTTCTTCCACTCTACTATCTCATTTGCAGATTATTTGGCATAGCAAAATTCCAATCTACACAGTCCCAATCGAGTGACTGAACAAATACCTTCAATACGCGACCCCTCCGCTGCCTGGAGCGTTTGTCGCCACTCGCTTTTGATACTTTAACATTGTCGGACTTCTCCGTTTCGTCTTGGGTCATCTTCAATAATTGACAACAGCGCAGGTTAGAAAAATTCGCCGACAATTACACGCATCAGCACATGCGCTCGATGAGGATCATAACAACCGTTCATAGAAATATATTTGTGCCGAGTGTCAAGAAGCAGAAGACATAATGTTGTATTTATATTTACGAGGGCTCAGAAGGCGGGAGCAGACGCGGGAAATTTGAATTCCGCTCAAACAAGTGGTGAATTGCGCAAAAACCGAGAAAATGTTTAATCACGTTTTAGGCTTTTCTTCTTATTGAGGTTGGTTAAGATAGATGCTTGCTCAGAAATTATTTAAATGTGGACTACAGTTTCGTGATGTATCATCCGCACCAGCTGCTGGTCAGTGCGATAAAAATCCACCATCGATTCATCAATAATACACACGGATATTTTTGGAACAACGTCCTATGTATCCGTTAGGGAAACCAACCCTATTACTTTGTTACAAAGGCCACTCTTAGTTTCTATGGTTGATGAATTGTGCGTCCATTCATTCACTACTAATCATAAATTTATTGCGCGTACTTTTCGAAACCTTGCTTGGAAATTTTGTCCGGTTATTAACTTGACGTTTTCCGGCAATTCCAACATTCCATTGACGATTCCTATAATGAGAAATTCTAGTGCTTTCAGTAGCTGTCTGCTTTTTTAAGTTAGAAATCTTTCGTAGTACTTTCGATGACAATGAATAAATAACATCACGATGGAACTCGTGCGGACGAGCTGATAATGGGCTTATTGTACTTATTGTACTACGCCCTGATCGTCTTTAATAACGGATGATAAATACCCTCAAATATAACTGCATGCATTTTGTATACACCATCAATTTATCGAATATTTTATATCAGATACGCGCGTTCGTGTGAAGGCTGTGTAGCATCATCGTAATTTCCCATCACTGTTCCAGCGTAGTTGGTATAGACATCGCACATGTAAATCGCACCGCGCACTCCAAATGCTAACCACCTTGGTTTCCGAGAACAAGAAGAGCGGCGCTTGGCCCTCGAAAGCGACACGGAAATATGCCCCAGCTATGAGGCGAAAGTCCCGAGGGATTAAATAACCTAATGCTACGGCTTGCGAACGAGTTTGTTCGTCGCATATGTCATCATCACTGTAGGCGCTAACGTTCTGCGCAGAAGTGCAGTAACTTTTGCGCTTCGTCCCTGGCGCATTCGCTTAACGCGTGGCAAACTCATTGGAATCATTTTCAAACCAAGATGTCGAAGCAATCCATGCAGTAGAAATATCACAGCGTAATCCGAAATTAAGAGTCCATAATTGCAGGCATTGCATTATATGAATGATAAATCCCAGTTGAGTTTGTGTCCCGTTGTGAAGGTCGTCATAGAAAACCAACCCAGAACCGTTCGGTTGCTCTTACACTCCTGAATTCAAGGGTGCTCAATGATAAACATTCCTCTTAATTAAATGAAAATGGTAAATAATGTATGTATTAATTTCCACCCCAAAAAATAAAATCAATTGACGATCGTTTGTGTCTGTAATTTCTCATCCCGCGTTCAGCTTAATAGTGACGCTGCTTCTTCATGCTGTTACATCAGCTTATCTTTTGCGATTCCTTTATTCCGCATTTGTATTTCCAATTAGATCGTTTGCGTCGTTCGTTGAGTCAGATGCACGCTCGTATATAGACTCTGAAGTATAAGTAGCCGGCTCCGTTAAATATGTAGCAATTAAACTTAGTAGGTTAGTACATAGAGCATTGGAATGGTAGGATAGAAACTGCCATTTTGCCTCTGCCATTTTGAATGTTGTGACATAGATCCCGTTTTCTGCATCAGGTCGTTTGCGTCACCTTCCGTTTGGTGCCATTGTGATATTGTTGTTTTAACTGCTTGATTTACGGAAACTCTGTTAAATATAGCTCAGTCTGTTCGTTATTACTGAATGTTATATTGAACAGAATCTAACGGATGTAAGAATGTACTCTTGTTCTCCCTCTCGCTCTCTCTCTCTGATAACAAGCCGGCCACACTAAATGCCGCAATATAAAAGGGTGTCACAAAAGTGGCTTTTTCTAACAACTCTTTCATCATCCCATTTGTAGTTCCTGCCACGAATCATGTTGGGCAATGTTTATGTCTAAACGAATATGTACACGAGTCTAATTTTCGATTATTGTGAACGCTTTCACTCATTGTCAGGTAAGATGTACCTAAAGACCCTGCAGTACTCTAAAGAATTTTCCATTAATTGGAAATAAACACGAACCCTGTGAAACAGTGAATGTCAAGTAAAGCCTTCCAAGCACATTTTTGCTCTATCAAGGATGTGACTATTGGCAACTAAATTTACGTACCATGTGTCACAAAATATAATACCCATTCGCAGCATGAGCTGTAACTGCCCTTGATAAACCTGCCTCTGACGCTATTGGCGTCGCACCCAAATGAGCCCAATCCCAAACTGGTCCCCATCCTCCAGTTACTCCATAACTCCTAACCCACCACGTTTAGTCGGTTTCTTTCTCCTTTTCTCTCTCTTTTTCTTGTTCTGTTCGCTTCACTTCCGATCTACGGGCGGGTGGACGCTCTGACGGGAAAAATAGACAGAGTCAAAACCGGCGACCAGGTCGCTTTTCGTGGCCTCTAAGCTCACTCCCTTTCCCCACTACCAACCGCTCGATGTCCGATGCTCTGGCAGTGGCGACTACATCTGGCTGGTTGAGTTTCTGCCCGACGCTATGGCCACTGGTAGGACATAACCAGCGGAGAGGCTGGTGCTGGCCGAGCGGGCTCAGCGCGCCCTGGCGGCTCTCGCCATGGCCGCAGACGCAGGTCGTCGTAGCGCTCTGCGCGGTTCGGCGCTCGGCTAGCCACGGTTCTGGCACCGCAGTCCCGGCGTTCGACGCCGCCAGGAGAATCGGTTTCTAGTCTCGCTCGTGCGTCGACTCTAAATATAGCTGCTCTTTCTGCGCTAGCGTCTGTCCATGCGGCAGCTTCTTCTGGCGTAGTCTACAATACACCACCACCGTCGCGAGCAACGGCAGCGACGCGTAGGGCTGCGAGTCGCGCGTTCGTCCTGCCCTGTTCCGGTTGTAGTTTGGCTCGGCGATAACGACGATGATGCTTTCGCTAGCGATGTTGGTGTTGGTGGTGGTAAAATAGTGAGTGAAAGTCCTCACATCTCTGATTCCCGAAGACCCGCCACTGTCGAGGGAGGCTTGCGGCGGCCAGCGGCGGGCCC
>MNPL01011073.1:23796-38729 GCA_002081605.1 Tropilaelaps mercedesae
TAGCGCCTAACGCCGAACGCTCTTCCGTGCGGCGACGCGAGACTGGAAGAGCGATTGAGCGGCTCCGCGTCGGCTCCCCATGAGAGTTCTCTCAGGCTGAACATCAGCGGCACATTAGCACATACGCAAAGACGATTGCGAAAGACGCAGCGAACAACACGAGTGGCCCTATCATGCAGGCAGGCAGGCAGGCGGGCAACGGTGCACGCATACGCCGAGACATACTTGTAGCGGTTGATGCGGTGTATGTGCGCGTGAGCGAGTAGAGAGCCAGTCGGAAAACTCTGTTGAAGAACCGCTTGCCGGAATTCGTGGTTTACAGTTCGTAGTTTAGCTGTTCGTAGTAACCAAGGACTTTGAGGAACGGTCGAAGTGTGCCGCGGGCGAACCCGCCAGTGGGCAAGTGCCGTGTCCTACACGTGGATGGGTGGGTGTGTACGTGTCTAATGCTCAACGCGATTTGCTCGCATAAAGGATACATCACCGTAGCGTTTTACAAACATCAAACGAACGCTTCGATCAGCAGCTGTTTTCTGCAATGACATGCGCGTTATTCGAGCTGTCGCCGGCCATTTCGCTCGACGAGGTAACTTCAGTGACTCGACCAATAAGTTCTAATAGCTCAACTGGTATCGGCTAGCGTGCTACGGGACTGGGCACCCAGAACTTCTTCATAGCGTGTTGATTCCAAGCGAGAGTTGACGGTGTCTCAAGGAGATGATAGCAGACTAGTCATGTGTACGTGGGGAGTCTGTCGATGTTGCCACATGGCCTCTCTGAGGACACGCACAGATTGACGGACGTTTTGGCAGGGTCTTTTAGGATTGTGTACTTTTTGCCTGTAATCAAGGCGATTTCACATTGGGAGTACAAGAGAATCACTTGCAGGGCCTTAGCTTTCTCTAGGGCGAATCGGAAAAGGACTATCTTAGTCTCCTTGAATAGGGCAAGAGTCCAGCAGGTTTATTCCAGTACCACATCAGAGAGTTCATTAAGCACCTGGGGCTTATCTCTTAGCAACAACGTTGGCAGGTCCTTTCCGCGACTTTGAGGCAATCTCCGGCTAAATATCACAACAAATGTTAACGCTAGCAAAATTAACGTTATGTTGGGAGATGAGCGCATTTTTTTTTACTTTTTCCGCAACGACAACATCGATAGGGTTAGTGTTTCTCTAGACTGAGATCGTAGACAGTGTACAACGGCTCTTGCTGAGCCGTTCTATGGCGCCCGGCCAAAATATCAAATGATCTTGATACTAGGTAGATGCAGCTGGTTCTCGACAACTCACTGAAGCATGCAACCTTCAGAAGCTGATTCTGCACTCAAGTAGCCCACGCAGAATAGAACATAGCTGCACTCGAGCTTGTTAGACATCGTTTCTGCAATATAACATGCCTAGGAGCTGGGCCATTGCTATGGTGCCTGGGTAGTGCAGCGCTCGAACAGCTTTTGTCTTCCAGGCCCTGCGTCTCCACACACTTGCGCCAGGTTCGATATCGCTTTCGCTGTGTGATCAATACTCAGCTGAAAGGCGACAGACAAAGGGACCAATAAAAAAACAGGAGTAGATTATGAAGTGCGTGGGACGGGAGAAAATATGGGATAAACAAGGGATATACGAATGTCTGGCTCCGAAGATGAAGTATGGTACAGGTAAGGTAAATGTTTAGCCGACTGTCCTGTTGTCAGTGCAAAAGTCGATAGATTTGCAGGAGGTAAATGGAAGTAGCTCTTATGGTAAAGTTATTCGTAGCTGAGTCGTTTATATTGGCATCGACAGAAAACAGAAGCTCTACTGCATAATTTACGACAATACTGGACAGCACTCATTCTATTTGGCTGCTGTATTAACGGCGTGAAATGGAATTAGTCATTTGAACTGGATAAAAAGTTCAAATGACTGAGGTCACAGCCCAAGCAGCGATCTGCTCCGTGCAGTAATAAATAAACTGAGGGTACGTTCTGGCATCTTTGTGCAAAGACCAGTGATGCAGAAAAATGTAATCCTACGGATGGATAACTTGTTGAACGACTTTGACGGCGCCTTCCAAAGCAGAATTATAAAGGCTAATGTCTCTTACGTTGTCTCTAAGTACGGAACAGACAGTACCTCTAAGCGGTATGGACGCACCAATCACTGTGCGAAAAAACGGAAGTACATTCTATGAGACCACCAGTGGTAAACTAGTGCCCACTGTGTATATTACGTTTCTTTTTTATTAGTTTCAGGGCGGATGAATATTGGAGTGGGCTTTATGTTTGGCAGCAACTAGTTTAGCTAAAAATTTATGAAAACAACTTTCGATTTTTAAATTATACCAACCTCTTTTCGATAAAATCCTTAGACTAATCCCTTACATTAATCTGAGTTCCTTCGTTACGTTTTTCTCTTATCAAGTATTGTGAAGTATATTGTGTGCGATTTCTTCAATAAAGTCATATTCTCTTGTATATTAGGAAAACTATATCCAAAATACAAAAAAGCCTACGTATTTTCGAGAGGCGAATGTATTTCGATCTGTCGGCAATCCCTCCTCAGGAATTTATCTGGTTATTTTGTCATCTGGTTATTAAACTAGTCCTTGCCAACTGATTGCTATAAATTCTTAGATATCACAGTATTTATAGGAAAATTCAGTCGCTATATTTTTGTCATGCCCAACAAGCTCAACGTAATTATTCATAGCCATATTGTAATTTTGTAAGTCTGAAAACTAACCGTCTAGGTTTTTCCCACGATTTGTTTTGTGCTGGGAATAATTGTTACGTCTGCATACAACATATTATTAAGACTCTTTGCACACCCTCCGCGTTTTGAGCTCGGAACCTTTCTCGGACTACTCTAAGCACCGTAAGCGCTCAAAGAGTTGAGCATACAGAGAGCATGCGTAAAATACTACAGGATACCGAGTGCGTATACTTGACCACGAACCTTAGGTTCACGTAGAACCTGGGACGTGTGTGCTCTGTGCTTATGGTTTGGAATATGTAAACGTGAAGTGTTAAACGTTCCTCGTCCGTTAATATTGTGTCGGTGTTGTTTTGAAAGCCTTCTGCAGACGAGTGAAATGAGAGCGACGACGGATTTTCGCTATGAGAAAATTATCAGCTCCGTTAACGACAACAAACACACAGGGACGTGTCAAACAGCGGTAGCAACCGGCGACCTAAAAAAATATTCGTTAGTAAGCGAGTGTCGATACGTTTATTCCACACTGTCTCAATATCATCGGCCGACGGACGCCGGACAAATGGACTGTACTCTCCCACTATGAAATCGCCGTGATTGTTATTGTTATTGTCACTATTCAGTGCCTTGAAACGTTTCACATTTCACGCAATCTGGTCATTTCCTGCTGGCCTGTTCCATGGGCGAGTAGGCTCACATATTTCCAGGCAATAAATGGAAGTGACTCCGTTTGTGCGTGACCGAAAATCGAGCACGCTCCGGTAGAACGCGGACTAAGCCAACTCCTCTCTTAGACAATGGCGCAAGGAAAGTACTCGTATTTCTTTATTGTCGAACTGTCAGTTTCGGTTTGTATGCATTAAGGTTTTATTTATTACTATTATGCAGTAGGAAGACAATAACTACATCTTCCTCTAGCTCTCTGTTTCGCTCTCTGAGAATTTCTCAAGAAATATATGGCATGCACAAGCTGTGGCATATACATGCTAACTCCGTCCAAAGCAAGCACGTTTCAACTTATGCGAAACTTTTTATATGCATTACAGTGCTACATAAGGTATTCTTAAACATAAGAATCCATTATCACATCACCGCCTAGCTACTCGTGTGTTTGCGTGTTGTAGCTGAAATACAATTTTTGAAACTTGTGTGACGTCGGACGTATTGTATTGACGCTAAAATGACGATAAAATGCGCCAAGAACGCTTTGAAATGTATTTTAGTGACAGTCTAGTGACTACAGTTGAAAATGATAGCACAAATTGCGTCAGAAGCTGGCCCAAGTGTACGCGACCGTGAAACATGTCGTTCTTTTAAACGCGATATGAAAACACCGAATAATTATATGGCTTAAATTTATGAGATGAGAGCACATTAGCATACAGATAATGTGTTCCGACTAAGTACAATCTGAAAAGACTCACACATAAACATATGCCATATTATATCGACTCTGTGGGCCTAGTCGCTTCACATCTCCGAAAGACAAACATTACAGCAAGCTGATTGAGCACCTTGTTAGGTGCGACGACCCCTTTCGGCTGCTGTGGTTGGCTGAACCAACCATTCACTGCGTTTCCACTGCCTGACCGGTTGCCCAAAATGGCTACCGAAAAAAGATATGTATAAACATTTGTACGCCCGCTGATGACTACGACAGACGGTTTGCCTGGACTCTACCCAAGATTCTAGACGAGTGTTTGACTGTTTCAACAGCACCGATTTCCTTTCGATAAACGTGACTCTGGTATTATACAGATCCACGATCACATGGCGAGTGCTTCTTCAAATTACTGAAAGCATTACAATGAGATTGCAGTTCGATGGCACATTGACTCAAGTGCAGCCCATACGCTATCTTGTTTTCCCTTGGGAATAAAGGATTCATTCCTCAGAGGAGACAAACGTCTTAAGAAAATTAGGATGTTGATTTTAGGGATCCGAAACAGCCGCTGGTATTATTTATGGCATATAAACATATTACACAAAAATTACTAGTGTTGTGCTGTACCACGCTAGCAAATTGGATGTCAGTATCTGGTGCCGTTTCATCGCTCAATACATTCGGGTAAGTGGCGGAACGCGTCAGATAGAGACCCTGATCATAATCTGTTCCGCCACTAGATACATATTATCTAACCACGATCTAGAAAAGGCAATTGGTCAGCCTCGCTAGTCACAACCAAGCAAAGAAACGATCCGTACTGGCAGTATAAATAAGCATATTAGCTGCTGTGCCAGATTTTGGGAACAACCAATGACCAGCACTTTTAATGAAACGACTAATGACTGTAAGTTTGGCCGCTCAACGGATGTTCAGTTTACACCCAAAAGGTCAAGCTTATGAACCTAAGTCGATGGGCATGTAACTCCTCAAAATACTCGAATAGAAAATTTGTGGGCACTGAAAGTGGAGTACCGACATAGATTTTGTGCATAGTGAAGATTGATGCGCACTGCTGCAATTATATTATTATCTTATGTGCGTGTTATGCCATACACCGAATGAGGAGACAGCAAATAAGGCTAATATGTCTAAAGCAAGTAGATATCGTATGGCTGCCGGAATTGTCCAGAGCTTAGTGCATCTGTTATTCTCTTTATTCGTGAGTGGTTTTCACACGCAATCTTAATAGTCAGATAGAAATTCGATGAACACAGCATAATACGCGTACTTATTTCGGCATTTTCGTCACGCGGTCAGAATAGCGTTTGGATAGATGAATTTTCCCAATTTAATTTCTTACAGATCAGTGTGTACAATAGTAATCATAGTTCCCTGCTGCGCGTATCCAACCCAGAACAATTTCAGAAATCATTTGATTTGCTACATACGAACGATTATTCTTTTTCCTCGAGCGTATAATGTTACCTCAGCCCTAAACCTGACCTCGGAGCCATCGGTTTGTCTGTTCAGAGTTTTGATGAGAACTCCACATTCCGGACCGAACTCTAATAACCATTCCACCGCTTGGGAACGCATGTTATTCAACGGCAGACCGGGCATAGCGCACTTAGATTGTAAAACCTGATTATAGCAGTCAGTGCTCGCCCATACGACGATTCCTCGTTTGTCAGCCTGAGAACGAGACAGTTGCTGAACGCAATTGCAACTCGATGCGGCAATAAAGCCGTCCGGGTAACGGTGCTGCGTTCACTGAGGTGAATTCTAGGCTGTACATTCGATACGATTGCTTTCGAAACTATACGGTTATTTGAATTTATGTAGCTTATTTCTGGAGGGTACATATTCCGATCGCTGCGTCATCAAGTAATCGGTCACCCTGTATTCCTCCAAAAGCAACTCGTCCGCAGCAGGCGGTACGGCAAGGTGTAAGATATCCAGATAGTCAGCTTTGAAGGCTGGCGGCCCTACCTTGGCCTATGCGAGGGCTGCGGCTATTAACCTTGGGTTTCAACCAAGGTCGATGAGGAGTCTCTATTGGCTCATCGGCTCCGCGGAGTTAGTAGCACTTCGGTGTTGTCTGCGAGGCTCCCTGCTGCCTGGGGTTCAGGCATAATGTGGCGCTTGCCATTGACCAACTCATTCCCCACTGACTATCAGCCCTCACAAATTATCTTGATTATTTCTAAATAATACGCGCCTGAAAAATTTACCTATAAAACAACCAGGTTGCACTTTCGATCCACTGTTGAAGACATTGCAGAGGTAGATGGTCAGCAAGTACGCCAATCGGATTCTAATTGGCTCCTCACGTGTGATTCGATGCGGTCTTGATACTTGCCGATCGGTCAATAGAATTAAATTATAATAGGAATTCGCGACATACGCCTATTGCTGTGGGCAATGGTGAAGAAGGATGCCCCAATGGCTAATTTCCTATATTTTTCGACCTCTTCAAGAGTAAAGTTTTCGGTCAGATGCTTCTAGCGCGTCACCGACAAATAAATATGTACAATACCACGTCGCCTCTAAGGTTTCGGACATTTCAGCGGGGCAATTTTGGTTGCACACATATGGCCATAAGTCACGTGCAGTCAGTGTGGTTCACAGACGGACACTTTTATAATTCATTCCCCCTTAATAATAATAATAATAATACAGATAATAATAATAATAATAATAATAATAATAATAATAATAATAATAATAATTGTACCGATCTTACATACTAACAGATGATAAAACTTAGGTTTTGCGCACATGAACAGGCGGATTAGGGTAGATGTTAAGGAATTAGGACGCTAACGAGGATGGCAAAAGGCAAATATACCAAGTTTGAAATCAAACGGTTCGCTCAGGCGACCCATATATTTTGAATTAATGTAAAAACATTCAGATGACTGTTTGAGACTGTTTTGACAGTAATCGTCACTTCGCAAAAACACTTTTTAGTAACTCGAATCCTACATTGGCATTTTCTGACAAGCCGTCATTCCCTTGAGAGAAGCTTCGGAACACCCCGAGGGCGTCTTCGGGTGGTCGGTCAATGCATATTTCCCTATAGTCGAAAAATTTCAGTATAATGGGGAGCTGTGATCGCGCATTGTCGCACTTCCACGATTGTCAGTTCGACAGAAATATCACGTTCAGACTAAGAAGCCCTCGTAGGAGCAGTTCAGACGCGAATTTGCCACGGGGAGAAAGGAAGTCCGGCCGAGACCTGAACCACTCCAATGGATAACTCCACAAAGCTGGCTTTTCTCTGTTTTTAGCGACCGTCTTACTATAATGTTGTTGCCTATGAGACTCTCAACGGTAGTGGCTACAGGGCGGAGCCGATTGTGCCCTTTCCCTGTCACGGTCGATGTGGCACTAGGGATTTCGCTTGTTTTCAACAGAAAGAATCTGACATGAAGGGAAAGGCTCTTTAGCACCTGGGTTGATCACTGCCTCGGCCAACCTAAAAAACGGCTAGGAAAAGGTTTTTTTTAAACAAGAAGTCGTTTTGTGTTGGTACTTATACCACCTCCACCCTGTCAGATTTGAAAAGATAAATAGTTTATGTGTAATATAATGACAAGCTATAGCAACGACACTGGATGCGCCTTTATAGAAAGCAAGAAAAGCAAAATTAAATATGCATCCATCAATCACGCAAATATTACTATATTGTATTCGAAATCGTTTAGGTTTTTTTTTAATAATGAACCTTGAAATATATTCGGAAGTTATGAGTATTGGCGTTGCACTCTACACGAAATATCTCGAAGTTAATCAAGCTCTAAATCAAGCTCTAAACTGCAAGAAATTGCTTAGTCACTGCAACGCTGCTACAGACCCGGCTATAGGCAATTTGCGCACAGGCCAAAATGGAACAGCCCAGAACAGGATTTGTGCCCGACCGCCAAATCCACTGAGGCACTTCGTTTTGGACTACTCAACAGATACTTCTAACGTTCTTAACCTATGTCGTTTTCCCAACTCTTTCTTTTACCATAAACAAACTAAAAAAAGTTTAAATGACCAGTTCTCAACGTCACGTTACCGTAAACCTTAGACGGACATGTAAACCAACCTCCGTCAGATTTCGCCGCCGACAAGATTCTTTTTCCGAAACTGTTGTCATGCTATCTACACGTACGATGGATTTTCAACGGCGTGCTCGAATTCTATTTGCATGGTCTGCGATGTCTGTTAAGACCGACACGTACCGCACACGAGAATTGCGTATTTCGAAAAAGCGTGTAAGCTTGAATTGTTTTCTATGTATAGCCGGGGGAACACGGTAAGGCGAACTCAAATACGAAATCAACGTTTGCTGGTGAGTCTGCCGACAATGACTATGTAGCTGCGGACCGTCCTACGTAGGTTGACAGTTTTCACTGATAGACAAAACGTTGGTGAGGGAACATCTTCATGGAGAAATACGCTCTAAATTTATTTATGTTTGAATGTCAACGCAGGCGAAGGCAGCTTCAGAAATGGTTTTCAAACTCCACGAACCGCATAAACTTGATAGATAATTCATGGTGCGGCTTTATTGCCTATGTGTCTTTCGATTTTGCGGCAGCAGCAATAAACGTGAAAGAAATCGTATGGATGATGTATGGAGCTAACTAGAGATTTTTATATCGAACAGCTTGCTTTATTCTCTAGCGCCTTTGACCAGCAAGCTGTACGAAACTTGCTACCAAGACGTTATTATCGCGTTTTTGTCTAAAAAAAACAGAATCTCGGAAACGACTTTTTCTTTCAGAGACTAAGTTGTGGCTTGCCAGTGAGGGGCAGTTATTAGGTAGAAAAGCCATTGCTAGACATAATGTGCATACGTCCCTCGATTAGCGCCAATCTCACTGTGAGCAAACTCCGGATAATCGCTTGGGTATGAGCATTAGTATTGCTTGGAGCGGGTATCTTCTTTTTGGGCAATCACTTATTCTTGTAGAAGAAGTCCGACCCGAATTCGTTGTGCCTAATGGAGGATGCGACGCAGCAGTGTGTGCGCTCTATTGGACAACAGCGAGAGCATGGCAGGCCAACTCGGACAGTAACAAACTCCCCGACCTTGGTTTCGATCTATATCCGTTCTCTTGTTCTTCTCCTTCGATCCTTATTTCTCCTCCTCATCTCTTTCTTCTACTGCTTTCAGACTCTTACGTCGCCCTTTCACTATCACCTTCTCCTTCCTACTACTGTGATATGTACATAGAAAAATAGAAGCACGACAAAGCCGGACGATTTCAACCAACCGTTCAGCTAAATGCGTCCCCGGGGAAGCACTAGATGATCATGGTCAATGTCATTGCGACCGGTTAAGACCAAACCGGAAGCCCCCGTCACGCCGGGCACAAGTCGATTTCGGAGGTTGGCCGTAGCCAAGTGAGCCAGCGAAGGCTGATGGACTACCACTATCAAGAAGACATTCCTGTAGGCCCCCTGCGAGACTCCATCATATCATACGGCTCTTTAGGACCTCTCCTAACGTTGGGCGATCGGGTTGTCTGGGTGCTTCGAGATGGACCGCAGTTCGGATGGGTTCGTTGGGTTGGCCGGCTGCCTGATGTAACCGATGACGGTTGGACTATTGGTATCGAGTTTGTAAGTTTCGAACGGCCGCGAACGCATCCCTTCGTCTTTTCTTCCTGTTCTTCTCTTCTTCTCTGTCTATGACCTATCTATCTATCTATCTATCTATCTATCTTTGACTCAGACCGGTAGAACCCTGGCACACGGCGCGTCGACGAGACTGCAATATCCCCGTATCGCATTGGTCGACTCTCAGGATTCATGCGTCGTTACTGATCATGTCATTTTCAGGACAACCCCGTTGGCAGCGGAGATGGTCGATTTGCCGGTAAGAGATATTTTTTCGGCCGGCAAGACCACGCGTTGTTTCTGCCAAACGCAAACCTCATGCGAGCCGATGAATACCACCTACAAGTCGCTAAGTACGGTAAGATTTTTTTGGACGACAATAAACTCCTTCAGGGCGTCCTGGTCACCGTAGACGAGCAGAGGCAAATTTCCCTAGGGCACTGTGAGACGACTGCATACGAAATTGACGTGCGCTAGCAAAACGTATAATGAAATATCTAAATACTATAAGAATTATACTCATTGGCACGTGTTCCTCTTCGGCGGACCTCAGACCCACTATTTAGGTGTCACACATGTTTGATTTTTTTAGTGATTGTTTTTTGCGTGAGAGGGATCGCCTACCGTCGATTGTTCTGATCATCGATATCGTAGCTGGACTAGATTTTGGCTCACCTCCGCTATGATTTCAGCGGTTCGCGAATCTCGCGATGGACGTTTATACCTGCAAGTGTACACCATGATTAATTCTCTAGTGAACGAAGATATGAGAGAAATGAGCGAATCTATGCAGTTCAATTCCGTACAATCAAGCGTGTAAACTTCTTCTCTATGCAGATGGTTTTGGCAGTGGAAACCAGAAGGTGATGGTCCCACCTTACACGACGTTACCTTCACGTGCCAATCTACTCATGGTTCGTATCTAGCTAGCGCATCACTCACTCATCATGATGTTATGATTGCTGTTGTGTAGGTGTTTATGCGAACAATTCCCGCCGAATAGCGCCTCAGGCTAGGCCTGAAAATCGCCTGCGACCTGCGACAAACTCGTCTCCCTTGCCCTATATGACATCACTCGTAGTCGTGACATGTCACGCAGTGAGCGGATGGGGTGTTGCGTAGCTGTGCAATAGTCTTCACGAACTCATCTAGTTTCTTCATCTAGACGATGTTAGTGCTTCTGTTGGTTCGATGCAATAGGACAGTGGCGAGCTCTCTAAGGATGCTCAGGTCACGTTCATAGCGAACAACGCGGTAGTGTCACGTAGCGGAGTGTCGTTGAATTAGACAGTTCAGGCGGTTTTCAATTCTTCGATCTGATCTATTTAGCTTTTACGCAAGTTATGCGCGTTACTAGCCGATGATTGCTGCAGTAGCTAACCGTCATGATGCTGTTCTCGACAATATGGCGCCAGGCTGGTATGGATACCGAACCACAGTCGGAACCCTGCTCGGCGAGTGCCACCCCTCTGCAGAACAAGAGGTCGATGTTTAGCGCCTTCAAACTGAAAAAAAGTAAGAGTTTTCAAGAGACGGTTGAGAACGGCCAACATGGCTACGACAATGTCGCCGACGCGGACGCCGCAACACGAACGGACTCATCGAGGGAACGGCTCCGCAAGCAGAAGCCGCACTTCTACCTTCTGCCGCTCAGGTTTCCCAAAAGTCAGTCGAACTCTTCTGTGGTAAGTTTGGCTGTCTCTTTCTTGTCAACAATCATCGGCATTCACCTGCGTCGTCTGGCGTTCTATCGATGAGAGCGCGGCGGGGGAAGACACCCGTCCAAAATGGAGAACGGATGTAGCATGGCCTCCTTAACGGGAAGCAGCGTTTTCCTCGCGAGCGTAGAGTGAAGTGGCGCGCGTACTTGTGCGGTGAGCTACTATTCTCTATACACGAAGCGTTGTTGCAATATCGCATCGTGTTACGATGTAGACGATATTGGCCGCGTCGAGTTAGTTCATCGTTTCAGCACACGCGCTCGTTCAACTTCATAGGCTGGACTCATAGACGCGAGACTTTGTTCGCGCGTTGCTGTCGCCAAAAAAAGTACAGACATCGCCGAAAGGTCGAGGTGACCGGCTGAGGCGGCCGAGGCCATTTTTAGTTGTGACTACAGTAAGAATCCTACTCATGGCTGCCTACACTGAGCCTACGTGCGTAGGCAAAGCGTTGTACGAACACGTGACCGGTAGGAACACGTAGCAAAAATGACAAGCACATCCGTCCCGGGCTAGTGATCCAGCTGCTGGGGTGATGACGAAACCGATTAGCGCCAGTTGTGGGAATGTCTCCATTTTCGAGGTCTGAGGTCTATCCATTGTTGACGTTCATATGCTACCGCTTTCTGGGGTCTAGGACAGGTTCGACTAGATGGCAGAAGACGTAGAGATCTATAACGAACACGTGTGCATGTTGGTAGATGGAGTAGATTCACAACAGGGTCAGAGCACGGTGACCTAATTTCCTTCTATCGATGTGAAAGAAGTACACTCGTGGGAATAAAGTAGCAAATGCCCTTTGGCAGTGTCATCGCGTCGATGTAGTAGAGCCTCTTCAGTGTAGAGCTCGATCCTAAACTGACGCGGCCATCGTAGCATTCAGCCGTTTTCCTCGTTCGCCGAACCTCGCCGATCGTCTTTGAAGGGGTCTAGTCTTGACACATTCGTTCGCTTACCCTTGCCCTAGCACCGCGGCGGAAATGTGCTTACCACCGCCGAGACACCGCGAGGACACAACCACCAGGACGGCAAACAACGGCAAGGAGCACTTCCTCCCTAGACCTGTGCAAGCGATTTGCGTTCGCCGATTTTGCGAACGCATTCGCTGGCCAGGAGGGAATTGCGCACGAAAGCGTGAAGGCCACGATGTTGTGGTGAGTCACGCTTTACGAGTGACGTGACCGCAGACCGGCGTCGCAGCCAGACAGGGACGCAGTCACATCGCTCCTAGGTGCCGATAGCCGCGTGTTTCTCGGATGTGTCGAACGAATGCTTTATAGTAGTAGTAGTAGTAGTAGTAGGGCGCGAGTCGTCGCAACTATACAATCAGATGGCCCCCACACAGACCGTGAGTCGGTTCGAGGTATTCGAAGGAACACGGGCTATTATCGAATATGCGCTCATTTGAACGTCCGCTGACGATGGCCGACGGTGTCGCTGTTCGGTGTAGCACAAGACAGCTACATTCGGTTTGGTTAAGGAAACAGTTTTAGTATTCAGGACAATACAGGTCTCTGTCCCTGTTCCAGTCATCGGCGCCAGCCAATTTCGGACCTCCGCGCATTGCAGGCGCCGACCAGGACGTGGAGAACTCGTCGCTGTCGGGTGAGTCATTAGCATGCGTACACAGACCGAGCCTGTGCCATCGTTTGATTTAGCCTTTGGCCTGTCTCTATTTCATCACTGTTCCTTAGTGGGTCACTTTCACGCCCAGTTTTAGCTATGACCGACGAAAATAGGTCTGTGGCGATGTCCTTAGGGTGGCCGCTTGTGGTAAGGCCAGCGCCTGTCACGCAAACGAATTTCCTTTTTGCCCGCCTCGAAGGTCTGATGAGGTGCTCTTGGGTCATGAAAGGCCGAAAAAAGGCTGTTGAGCGGCAGCATGCAACGAAAAACGCTAGTCCTCGAAAATTCAAATAAAGCGAAATTTACTTCATTGAAAATCGTCATTCAGGACTAGGCTTTATAGTTGTCGTTATTGCGCTGCGTTCACTCTCGCCTAAAATAATTTCAGGCGATGATGGAAGTCTTATGTCGTGTCTGCCATCGTTGGGCGGTAGTTTGTTGCGGCGTCGCAAGAAAAACGCCACCCAGACAGTCGCCAACAATCCGAAGAAATCGAAGAAAAAGCTGAAAAAGCGTGCCAACGAACAGACGCCGCCCTTCGCTTTCTGTGAGTAGCTCCGCAACACCTCGTGAGTTCATAGAAAAAACATTTACACGCATTTGCGCGTCTCTGCACCAACAGGCCGCTGCATACAACTGCGTAGCTGCACCGCGTCTATATTTGGTCAGAAGCTATGCGTGTATTTTAGTCTGTACTTAAGCTCATGGGTCTGTACTTATGCTGGCGTATTAACCAGTTGGCGCGCGGGTAGCTGGTTTGAGGATTACTCGCACGATGAAGGACGTGAAGTCGCGTCACCCGATAAAATGTGTTACGAGGGTCGAAGATATGGCGGTGTGTCCTCGTCAGTAGGGCGACAACCGCGGCGGACCACAGGCCCGCCGAAGGTGGGAGGCTATGGGGGCCTGATTCGACTGCCGCTCGTCCTGACGCCGTTGCCGACACACCAGGCGCGTGTTACCCTGGTCGGGTACTCGCCGGCCGGCCGGCCGGCCAAAAGAAGCTTCCACCATTGTTGCTTCGCTTCGACACGTTGAAGCCTGGAACGTGTCCCGATTTCGGCCAGCGACGTCGTCCGATGGCGGTAGCGTGTGCTGTTGTTTGTGCGAGCTTGATTTGAGTTTCTCCGTCGCAGAAAAAAACAACCAGTTCGATTCGAATGCGAGATCGACGTGACGGCGAAGTCGACCGACAAGATGGAAAAGGTGCTTGCGAATGCCATATGTGCGCACTGCGTCCTGCCCAGTACCGAACGGGTGTTTCTCCTTACAGTGACCACCAACCAGGAGGGAGGAACGCCTCCGGGCGCAGCAGCCCCGGCTGGGCTCATGGCCGACTCCGTCGCGCTGTCGAACGGGCCGCCGGATCCGGCCGTCGCGAACGGCGGCAGCGGCGGCGGCTCGAGTTCGCGACAGTTCGCCGTCTTGCAGCAGTACCGTGACTCGTTGGAGGCGCGGAGTACCCCGCGGCTCGAGAAGAAGCTTCCCCACCTGGCCAATCCGCAACCGGGTACGTCGGCCGAGGTGCAGCTGCATCGGTTCGAGTCGCAGAGCGCGACCATCGTGAGCAACGCACAACAGCCGCGTCACTCCAAGCTCAGTCAGCTGGAGCAGCGGCGCAGTCTTCTGACGCCGATTATCCCACCGGGTTTGTGTTTACGTAGGTGTTTGTGCGTGTCTGTTCGTGCTAATCGGTAGCGAACGTGGACGCTTGCAAAGTGTAGATTCATTATTGAACGTTGATCGTTCGGACGGCAACTGACAGGTGTTGTTTCCTTTTGAATCTCGTTGATAATCTCGTAATGAAAGTGTACGATAAACATTCCTCGTATATTCTAGCATTGTTTTAGCATAGGTATATATATACATATATATATATATATATATATATATA
>MNPL01011074.1:0-11272 GCA_002081605.1 Tropilaelaps mercedesae
GTCTCCTTGCATGGCACTTAATATATATATATATATATATATATATTAAGTGCCATGCAAGGAGACGCCACCAAATCCAAGCTGAGGTAGAGCTACCTCTGAGTTGATGCGATCGCTGCTTTTCGCTTCACAAGTTCGTAGTAGGAAAAATGAGAGTAAAAATGATGGTGGAATGGTGGAGCCCGGGGCCCCCGCTCAGCCCTGTCTCTATCACGTTCGTTCGTTCGTTCGTTCGTTCGTTCGTTCGACAGCGGGGTCATGGGGCTGGCGAAACTCTTTTATTTCTGCTGCCATTTTCGATCTTCAATTGCTTTCTTTTCGCGATAGCCGTTTTCGCTGCACGATCGAACGCGTCTGCCTCTGTCTGGTGTTCACGCACGCACACGCACATACACACACACACGACCACACACACACACATGCCCACACACAGACACGCGCACAAACACACACGCACGCACGTGCACACACGCACGCACGCACATACATGCACTCCGTTTCAGTCTGTCCCTCAATATCGCTTAGGGACATAAAGATCATCCGTTCAGCCGTGCTTACCGAAGGCCGGCGAAAACTTCGTCGAAAAATGTCCGTGAGAATTGGGAGCTGTCTTAGGGCTATGCGCGTAGATTCGAAGGCCTGCGGGTACAGGGGATATCGGGAATGCTCAAGGAACGGCCGGTTCGGAGACAGACAACGAAAACGCTCACCTCGTTTTGGAAAATGGCAGCGAGGTGGGGTTTTGGGTACGGGATGTGTGTCTGTGTGTGCTTCATAGAGACAACGCAAAGCGAGAGCGCTGTCTACACAGTTGCTTTCTAACTTCATTCATCTCTTTATCACTTTTACCCTTTTATTCTATGAAAGATGAAGGAGTCTCACACCTACATGGTGAAACGACTATGCTGAGGCACGTAGGACTGTAGGGTCGAAGAGTCTTGCATGAAACATCTGACAGAAAAAAGAGAAAGAAAAACATGTTATTGTGCTCGTGTACAGCTGAAGATAGCGCATTTGACATTACCGTAATAAATGATGACAAACAACACCTAGGCCATGATGTCTATAGTTTATTAGGGATGGACAGACCGCCCCTAGGGAGACGTTTATGTGGTCAACATTACGGGCTTAGCTCCGTATATCATCTATAAATGCGCACACTATGAGTGAACTGTGACTGATCTGAATTGTTCGTATTGTTAGTTGTCGTATGTCTATGTTGATGTTTTTTAAATTCCTTCGAGTTTGAGGTACAATAAGTTCTACACACTCTATGTGGTTTATTCAAATGGAATCACGGAAGCGACTACTTCTAGGAGGGGGCGGAGAAGCTTATCCACTTCCGTTACGATTGTTCGACAACCGTCTATGCTGATGAGTGGCACAGGATGTGCAGGAGACATGTGCTAATATTATGTAATAATAACCGCTGACAACTGCGACGAAACCGAGGTGAAAGGGATGAATTATGAAGATGTTCTTCATTCTCACGGTCGTCCTATCCACTTACTTTCATCTTTTGCTACACTTGTACCACATTCGATATACAACGACGTTCCACCCTTTTGTACAACAACCACTACTGGTTGTGCTTTATTCTTAAGGGCTACAACGCCCTTTTCCTCATGTTGATGTGGGTAACCCACAAAAGCCGTCGTAGTACGATATTATATGCTATTCGTCACCACCGCAACCATCAACACCAGCGGTAGCAGCGGCAACAGCAGCAGCAGCAGCGGCAGCAGCAGCGGCCGCAGCAGCAGCAGCGGCAGCGGCGGCAGTGGCAGCAGCGGCAGCAGCGGCAGCAGCGGCAGCAGCAGCAGCAGCAGCAGCAGCAGCAGCACATAGATGGCTCACTAAGGGATGCCACAGAGGCAACTAATGTTTTGAGTACTTCTACCTACCTATTTATCTACCTATCTACCTGCCTGCCTGGCTGGCTAGCTGGATGTGTGTTTGTGTGTGCTCGCTCGTTGCCTTAATGTGGTCGAGATTTATGTGTAATGTGTAGTGCTGCTTTCCACTTTCCACTGTGGCTCAATGGTAGCGAGAACAGGACGAAAAGAAAGAAGAGGGGATGGATGCAAAAGAAGGACAGGGAAAACGTCGTGTGTAAACTGTATATATATATATATATATTTGTGTGTGTGAGGCTTATGCATCATAGAACGTACGTACCTTATGTATGTTACATGCAGTAATGCATAGTGTGTGTGTGTGTTACTGTGCCGTTGCATAATAATGTTGTCAGTGCAGTCAGTGCTTTGGCGTGTGCGATGTTTCACTGGCCCGTTAGGTGAGACTCGGGTGAAAACAGACAGTCCAATACGATGAAGTACTAAAACGCTGTGGATGTGTTGGAGTGCAGGAAAGGCGAACGAGAGAAAGTGAGAGAGAAATTGCGATAGCTGGGACGGGAGAGAAAGTGCGCACGAGTGAGATAGAGAAAGGAATAACGACTGAAGGCGATTAGCGAGTTAATGGCGCGGTGAGGAGAAGATGTCGTTGGAGTCGAAGCGGACTCGGCGCCGTCTAGCGGTTGCCCAATGCGTCCTATACCGCATTGCGTCCTATGCCTGTTCTCCTTCCATTGCCAGACTAATGTAGCCCACAGCAGTTGTATCTGTGCCTTTCCCTGCTGCTGCTGCTGCTGCTGCTGCTGCTGCTGCTGCTGCTGGCACTGACGTGCATTACACATTAGATGATGGTCGCAGCTGTTCGCAGTGATGGCGTTCGAAGCTTTGCAAAGCGTTGCCAGGGGTGGTGCACCATTCGCGAATAGTGGCAGATTGTCCAGAACGGGGAACAGGACGGCATCGAGGTGCTTGAATGGTTCGTTGTCTCTAATTAGTGCCACTCTCGTCAATGTTGAGATCCAGCTTTTTCTCAACCTTTACCTGTACGGCTGTATAGAGCAGTATGTACGCCTCGATGATGACCCTAGGACCCTGTCAGTTGTTTCTCTGCACCTTCTTCAAACGATGGCAAAGGCAAACCTCGTTTGAGCACCCCTCGGAGGGCCTGAAAGGCGTAAGACGCTATAAAGGCTGAAGAAAAGCGCTTTGAAGAGAAAAAAAAAAAAATTATTGTCTGTCGTTTGCATCCCAGAGTCGAACGGCCGATCAGACAGTTCCTTCCCCCAAAGAATCGTTGAGCTGGATTGGTCTGGTTGCAGAAGCGAACTACTAAAAGGTGTCTGAAAAAGAGGAGGTTCAAGAACGTTGAACGGCGACAGAGCTGCGCAAGGAACTTTGATCAGACTGAGGGCTAAGCCATAGGAACACTGAAATGATGGCCCACAGGACAAGTTCTGTCCCGTTCTCAGGTTGACCGCCGGACGGACGTACAATCGTCCTGAGAAGGGTAGGAGAACGAGGAGTGCGAGTTCTACAAGTGGGGTTGTGTTCTAGAGGGCTGAAGCTGCTGGTTTAAAATTCCGTTTCTACTGTCGCTAACAAAGCATTGCAGTATAAGACTGCGCCGGTCGTTTCGTCGGGCCTTCCGCACCTCTCTGATCTGGGGTCGAATGTTCAGGACCACCATGCTGAGGAAGCAGTCACTTTTTGCTTTGGGTTTAGCACCCGATTCCAATACATAGTTGGTTCCCGCACTCTTTAGATAGATTCGAGTGTGTGGAAAGGGAGCCAGCATAGAGCGAGGGGACCAAGTGAATAATTCTGTGTCCTCTTAACACCCACTGAAGTCCCCTTGCTGTGGAGTGAGTCTACCTTCTATAATGTTGATTCGGGGGCCTTCGGTGATGATGGCGGTTCCTACTCGCCATCGCACTTCGTCGTGTGCACTTTACCTCAGATTCCGAATCGGACTAGTAGAATTAAGAAAAAAAAAGTCACTAAACAGATTGCAGCGACTGAATCGTAAACTGAAGCTCGGCTGTCTCGTCTGTGATCTAAGAAAGCAGCAACGCCAACAGCATCAACCGCAGTCGTGTTAGTAATGTCGTGGCGACGCTGACGGTTGTTGTCGGCGATCAGCGATTGGCTGAGGTAAGCCAGAGGCAAAAGGACGTCGCGGAGGGAGGAAGTGTAGAGTGGGGAAGGCACGTAAGGTAGCAGGAACGCAGGCTAACGTCCGACACTTGAAAGAGAATCTGTGATTGCACTCGCAGGGCACACACACACACACACACACACACACACACACACAGGCATTCGAGTGTACTGCCGGCGAAACAGGGTTCGCCCTGAACGATCGCTTTCTATGACGACATCCGCCATCCTCATCATGGTGGCCGCAGCATCCAACAACAATCGCACGAAAGTGCTGCTGCTGCTGCTGCTGGTGATGCCGCACATGGAATTGCCACCCTATTAGGTGACACGATGATGATGGTGGCGATATTTGTAGAAAATCGTCAAAGCCTCATTCACTTTCGATGATCCATAGCTGTCGTTCAGGTGGATTTGTCATAGATTTGAGATCTACGAGCGAACTTCATACGCACTGGCGAAGGCGCGCGCAGTTACGCAGGCGCGATTGTTGTGACGCAGTCGGAGAACTAAACAGGTTTGCACAGGACAGGAAAACATGGAAGGGGAGCAATCCGCTATTATACTCCTATCACTTGACAGTCGTCCAATCTCAGCAGCAGCAGCAGCAGCAGCAGCAGCAGCAACAGCTGAGTGAGTTTGCGAACTAACTGGCGCAGTCGAAGAGAAAGAGAGCCATTCGTATTCGATTGTGAACTACGTTGGGTGCGCATTGAAGAGTATTGCGTGCGCGAGATTTTTACTGCGCGACAGCGAAACTCGCAGAGACCGACCCAGTGAAAAATAAAGAGAAATAAAAACACTGTGGGAATAATAGAATTGATAGCTTGAACAACGACAGAGCAACAGGACGACGGAGGGTAACAGCAACAACCTCGTCTGTGAGTGAGCGAGAGATGAACCGACGTAGAGAACATCCGTCCTCTTGCGCTGACTTTGATCACTATGGCTCCTGTGATGGAAATCGATGCTGTGAGCTATGGCGGGTCGGGGGGAGTAAAGAAAACGAGGAAGGAGAACTGGTAAGTGAGAGATAGAGAGCAGAAGAGATGAGTGGACGCACAAGAGAAATAGGGAAAAGATTCGAAAGAGAGATAGAAGCTAAACAGAGAAATCGAGAGAGAGAAAGAGGGGGACGAGGCGGCTTGCAACGATGGAGCCGTAGGGTAACGGGTGATCAGTAATTCTATCCGACGGATTCGATATAGGCTTATCTCATTGCCTGTATGTGTCTGCCTGTGTTGGTTGGTGTGTGTAAGTGCGGTAGTATAGCCAGGGCTTCTTCCCTCTCGCACCTTTTACTTTGATCGTATCCGTCCATAGCTAAACCGACGTTGTTGGCTCCAAGCGTGCTTTTCTGTTCGCTTCCATTTCGAGTTGGTTCGCTGCTGTCGAAGCGACTATGTGGACGTAGATGGAGGATCGAGTGCTATCGACCTACTCTGCTGCTGCTGCTGCTGCTGCTTCAGTTACACTATCCTTTTATGCTAGCACTGCTGTGCTTGGTCGAATAATGATGCCAGTCGTGACGAAAAGAAGTGGTTGATGCTGAGGTGTGCAATAGCTTTTTCTCCCAAATGATTCTCGCGCTCCTCTGGCTGATCTTTTCCCTTCTCTCGTTTTCGAGGATTACGAAGGACCTCGTATCTCGGTATATATATATATATATAGCCGCCGTCTCCGTATATCGGCAATTCCTGGGCGCCGCACTCTCTTTGTGAATCATCATGCAGTCATCATTATATGCTGCTGCTGCTGCTGCTGCTGTTGCTGCTGCTGCTGCTGTTGCTGCTGCTGTTGCTGCTGCTGCTGCTGCTGATGGCGGTTGTGGTGGCGCAAGGTGGAGCACAATCAGTATCTCGTGCAAAGAAGTCTTTATCAGATTCGCCTCTTCAATTCACCAAACCCCCATCCATTGCGCATCCTTCATCGTAGCTACGCAGAGAGGCCATGCTAAGTGCTACGGATGAAGAAGAGCAAAAAGCGAATACACTGGGCCAACATCAGGAACGGCACGTGTTAATGCAACGATTCACATTGTAGCGCACCTGACGGCTATGGCTGGGGATGATGTTGGTCATTGATATCCATTTGAAGAAGAGCTAATTCAAGTTAGACAGACGCGCTCAGCCACAGGAGAGATTTTTCGTCAACTAAAAGTAGCTCCTATGCCTCCACACTCTGTCGTAGCGGCCAAAGTAGCGGGACGGATATAGAGAAAAATATCCCTTATCTATCCATTAGAAAGGGGGAACAGTGAGCAAATGATACAAAATTGTAGCAAACATATAACGCTAGCCGCACTCTACGTAAATTTGCAAGTTATTTCGCCAAATCAACATAATATCGCGGGTACAGCCATAAACGACCAGTGGGCTACGCATCTAGATCAACAGACTGATACAATTAATAGCGAATAATTTAGATGAAACAGATTATAGGTCTAATTGTGCGTGCCAATGTTGCTAGATAGATGTGCAACTGTGTCCACACGGACAGAATGTGACGAGTGGCAGAAGTCTGAAATATTGGGGTGACCATTTGGGGCGGTGACATACCCGTCCCGATACTAACTCGATGATCAACAGCGTTTCTCGGAGGTTCTGTAATTGCCTAATTAAGAAAATTGTTCTATGCGAGTCTCAAAATGTAGAGCTCATCGTACAGAGCAGTTTTATGGGATTTTTTTATGCATCATTGCGAATTGATATTTGCCTACTACTCTCGATTCATCTCTGGTAGCTCTGGTGCTTTCGGCCGTCCTGAGTTGAGGCAGAGTTTTCATAAAACGCCAAAAAACGATGTCCTTAGTTTTTCCTTAGGGCTACAAATCATTCATGTACATGCACTCACGATGAATATGGATGTTTCGTTTCGCCTTGCAGATATCCAATGAATTTATAGTGGATCCGTTGGGCGCGTCCTCGGAGCGGGTCTAACCGACCGGGCGGAACCGCCATGCTTTTTCGTATCCGCCAACCAGGATCGACTCCTAAGGACGCCAACGCCATGTTGGCAGGCGTGTGTCGGACAACGCATCGCCCTTTAAGGATTGCATCGGTCATCATTCTCGCAGTCTTCGTCGCAGCTTTCGTCAACCCCGTCGCTTCGGAAGGAATCAAGAAAAGAGGTGAGTTTGCCCACTCAAGACAATGCAAGAAGTACACTTTAGGAATAGAAAGGAACCGCATGGGAGCGAATGCACTCTACGAACGGAAGCAACAAAAAAAAATCACCGATGCGAAACCCATAGACGCTGCTGGTAGGGCGCTGCTGTTATTACATTTATTCCTTCGAATAAGAGGAACACAGAGTGCCAAGAAAGTCTTGTCAAGCGAATGGATTATTATAGGGGCTTTGGACGAGGTACGTCACATACGTTGAAACTCAATAGAGCCGCTTTTTTTTTCATTCTATACATCGAAGTAGGCTAGTAGTTCTCATAGTTCAACTGAAAGGCCAGCGGGTCGAGACGGGAAATTGTTTCTCCTTCCTCAAAGAATCATGCGATCATGTGGGTGTGTTTGAAACCTGTTAGTTTTTGGAGACTACATATCTCGTTCAAAAGAAAGTGTTATTTTACGCTCCTCTAGATATATCCTCAATTATGGCTGTATCGAATACCGTCGTAACGTCAATGCGAGTTTGGATATTTATCCGTCAACCGACTGTCATGTTCACATCACGAAGGGTCTCAAAATGTTTGCTTTCCATTTTGGATATATATAGATAACACACCTGGAATATAACAAATATAACTCAATAAGGCATTATAGGCTTCCCATATATATATATATTAGTCACATTGAGTGTAGGCAAAAATGCTGGAATCTGCTCTACTTGTTCATTGTTCGGCCATGAACGAGTACAGTTTAACAGACAATAATGCCATTCGAAGAGAGCGCTGCTGCTGTTGCTCTGATTAGGTTCGGTAAACACAGTCACGTATTCACGCCAGCCGCCCAGTTCATTATTAATGGTTCGCCTTGCCCCTCACTTGCCGACAGGTCTTTGACAAGTGTCGAATGGTGAATGTTGTAATCCGGTAGCCATGAACACACGCACAACGCGAATCGTATTGGATTTTCTACCGAAGCACACCCCCATCAGTCCACATTTCTGCTCGATCCATTCCACTTGCCAGTGGGCTTGCTAAGTGGAAATGATAAAAAGTGTAGCAAAAATATCATCGTTTCATGTACACACACACACACACACACACGTTCGGTTTGCTCTTAGTGCGTCGGATATATTTGAGGAGCCATCGAGAGTCCTTGACGCTATTTGGAAGCTAATACAGCGACGTTTAGGCCAGCCTGACTATGAATTACCGATGGAGAAACATATTAAAACCCTATAGCAGTGCATGTATATATATATGTATATATACATATATATGGTAGGCGATGATTCCTTGTGACGGTCACTTGGGCAACTCCCTCATTCGCTTTGAGCCGACCAACCCTCATGTTAGTTTTCGGTTGTTGCACAAAAATCGCCACCCGCTTCTGGTTGGCCGCAGAGGAGCACCCACACACACATGCACAAGGCGGCAGCACAGCAGCAGCAGCAGCAGCAGCAGCCGCAGCAGCAGCAGCAGCAGCATCCAGTCTACGGGTGCACCGGCCCTCAAGGGCAAAGCGTGGGGTAACACGAAAAAGAATGAGAGAAGCAGAAGAAGGCCTTCAGCATTGCCTTGTACGGTTCGTTGAGGCGGTGCAAGGCTAAGAAAGGCTAGACGGGTAACGGAGGGGGGGGTGGACGGAGGCAAAAATCACTTCTATTTATATTTATAAGGGCTAAGACCCTACGGCGATAAGAGTTGGTTGAGTCAACGGTTGCTTAGATGGCCGGCCTGCTGGATGGACGCAAAAGGCCAAGCGGCAGAGAACAATCGACAGACATCAGGCAAGATGGCCTGCCAAGCTGACGAGGAGCTGTTAAACAAACACCCCGTTCGTACAAACACATCCACACACGCTTACACACGTTGGCTCACTCACAACTCACGGGTTATACTCACGCTCAGAGGGCCTAATGTTATGCCACGTGGGTGAAGATCCTCGGCTTCCAGCCACTGGACTGTTTGCTCTGTTGGTCTTCGTTTAGGGCAAGCGAAGTTTGCCATGTCAGAGGCGGAGACCTGGACGATTCTCAGGAGGGCCAGGACCTCAGGAATCCACTGGGACCTAGTGGGGGTGTTGCCAGTGGAAATGCGCAACTCTGATAGATGCTGTGTAGATTCCGTTCCAGGTCACCCTGTCAGTGCCCTGTGTGTGATTGGGTGACAATGAATATCGGGCCCGCGGTGTGGCTGGCCACCAGTGTCCGGCACAGGTACTCGTTCACATAGGAAGCCCTTTATAATAGTGTCTCGCTGTTGATGCACATTCTACAAATGCCTGCGACCCCGCTGCCTCTGAGTGCATCTACTAATTGCCTGTTTATACGGCCTCGTTATTGTTGATGTTGTGTCTTTCTTCTAAGCGAACGCTTAGGGTCAAGTTTCTGGCGAACAATGAGCCCTTATTGTTTTATGGCATTGGTTCCTCTAAAACATCCTCATCCTATCTTACATCTATGCGTCGAGAAAAGTAGACACGCGTAGAAACGAAGATCGCGCTTTGGTGATATTGTGATACTTACTTAGCCTGCGATGGGCCCCCCCCTTACGAGCGCTGTCGTGTATCGGATGTCCTATTAGCGCCACGTTGCCGAGACCTTTTAAAGGCGATCGTCCATTACAATGCACAATCGTACTGCGATGATGTCAAATAAAGCCCACACGGCCCCGTATGTGATGGTTTTGGTGTATCTTTCTTTATTCAAGGAAAAAAATCACTACTTGTCGTCTAGGACAGGCAGCACGCAAAACGCGCAGTTCTCCGGCCGTCCTTTGTGATGTGTCAGAGTTCCGTGGAGATCGTGTGGGAACTTTCGCTTAAGTCCATCAAGCTCTTTGCTTGATGGACATCAACACGAGGGCTAAGCGTGGCTGTGTTTTAGACAGGCAAGAGATCACACGTAGATAGACGAGTTAGGCAGCTAGGTCGCTGCTGAGATTGTGTGATGTTTATCAGAGCCACTTAATTAAATTGTGCTGCTGCTGCTGCTGTTGCTGCTGCTGCTGCTGTTGCTGCTGCTGCTGCTGCTGCGGCTGCGGCTGCGGCTGCCGCTGCTGCTGCTGCTGCTGCGGCTGCTGCGGCTGCTGTGGTGGTTGCCGGCACTCGCTGCTATTTGAAGAGATAATCACAAGTTGGTGTTTCATTCGACGAACTGCGTTTGCTGCGCTTGCTTGTCAGCCTTCCTGTCGACGATGACTTTGGGCCTGAAGGTCCTTTACCCCCCCCCCTCTCCTTCTCGGGTTTTGTCCTCGGCAGGGTCCTGAAATCGCGATGTAGCCGCGCCCAGAGCGATTTTGTATTCACAGATAATATCGGCGAAATGTTAACTAAGCACACGGCCCAATATCCCATTTATTGGCTTGTTTTAATTGAAATTAATTTAATTCAAAATACATTAAATCGACGTTGTTTGAAAAGTACCTCACGATCAAATGATGAGACTAGATCAGATGTTTCGAGTGTCGAATTGAGATTTTGATGTCGTCGCTGTCGAGGCGTGTGGAAGTTCCCGATCTTCGGATGCCACCAACGCCTCCGTCACCGTCGCTGGTCGCTCGACTCGAGTTGGTCGAGTTGACAATGTTGTGTTAACACGTTGACAAGAGTACGCATCGAAGGGAGCTCGGAACGGGGGGGTTGTCAAAATCAAATTGTTGTGAACTCGAACTCAGAAAGAGTAGTACTCTGGTAGGGTGCCAGCTCAGCTTAGTTCGACAGCGACGGCGTCAACGTGGATCGGTTAGCTTGAGCTGTTTAGTAGTCGTTGCTGCTTCAGCATTTGCAAGCACCTCGACATATGCAAATTTGTATCGTGAAAACGTTTTTGATAATTCATGGCTGGTTGTTAGGTTCGAGTCACTATGGCTGCTCGTCTATATCACGGGGCCAGCATTCATGGAAAAGCTGAATTGCCATAGACGGCTCGCACCTATCGGAACGTTGATCATGACATAGCGTTTATATGTGTACGATTTCGTTAGCCAAAGAACAATTCACAGATCCGAAGAACTGTGCCACTGCTATTCGGACGAATTCTCCGCAGCACCCCCCGAACAAAGCCATCATTTCTTGTATCGTGTTTGAATGGTGCTGCTGCGCCTGATGGTGGCGGTGGCGGTGGTGGTGGTGGTATTCGTC
>MNPL01011084.1:0-26151 GCA_002081605.1 Tropilaelaps mercedesae
TATATATATATATATATATATATATATACTGATCATGCGTACGACGAACTCTGGAGCTGTCGTATACGAATTGCACTTCTGTGATCCATATAGTCAAGTGCGATGTGTTTGTATGTGAGACCTAGATAGGACAAAACAAAATGGCTTGTTTGCCCCCGTGGCAGTTGATCTAGGCGACGCTCAATGGCAGCAGGCATTGTCGTTGTGACTATTTCAAGCATTGTGCGAAAAAGCATCCCTGTGCTCTTGTCGGTCACTCAATCATCATTAACGCAAGACCAGCGCGTATACGAAACGCGATCACGCGACAATCAAAAGCGAACGTTTAGCCTTAACTATCCTAACGACGTTCTATCGATACGTCACGCACGATTGTGCATCTCTATGCGCAGCAGTGCACGCAGGCCTTCACATACGCGCCTATTCGTACCCGAGCCTGAAAAAACTGTCACAGAGTACCGTACCTATTTGCTTACAGTATGAGTTAATGAGATTCGATGAAAACATAACCCTTGACTATATATAACAGCACAAATTTCCGACTCAATCGCCAAGGCACATCAGCACTCGACTACATCATGCAATGCGGTCGTCATCCCGCCAGTGCACAAATACCTATCAGAGTTGTTTCCGGACAATCACAGCTGACACGAATTCGACAAGGCATGATGATGATGATGGTTTAGTAGAAATATGGATATGGTGCAGAAGGAAATGTGAGACGTTTGGGCCGTTGGGAAGCTACTGGTCAACACATACAAGACGAAAACAACGATGACCCCACAATATCCTGCGGGACTGGTCTTATGGTGTAGTTGATGTCATCAAGGATAGATTGTTGGCCTCCACAATGTACTTACATTATTGGTCTGTGACAATACGAGATTTACAGGTACCACCGGGAAGTCCGTCGACAAACGGCCAGATAGAGATTGGGTTAGGGTGTTTCGGTTGGCCGGGTTCGGCTCGCGGACCGGATTCGTGATGGCGCCTCAAAGAAGAGCGCGAAACGCGCCCGACGTCTGCTTCGCACCGTTGCAAGCAGCCGGGTCTCTTCGGACTCCCGGCAGACGCGTCACGGCTCGCTGAACTGGCGCTCTTAGTGGACGTTCTCCCGGTTTGAGCGCCTAATGTGTTTTTGTTTTGTTTTGTTTGTCTGTTTTTTGAACTTTGTTCCAGCACTTTCTGCTGTTCGGAGGAGCTCTGGCGGCTCTTCTGGCTGACGTTCTGCATTCGGGTCTCACGACGCTTTCGGCGCACAAGCATGATGGGGTGATTGTAGGTGACATTGGTGATTTTTGCAGACAAGGGTGGCAGAGAAGAGAAGGGTTGCAGAAGAAGGTTCAGAGCGGATCGAATAGCGATCTAGTAGCGTGATGGCAGCCACTGAGTCATGAGATCAGGAGAGGCATGAGACCCCCATCACTAACCAACCAACCAACCAATGAGTTCCGTCTATGTCGGCGTCTATCTGTCAACCGCCTAATAACGACTGAGAGGGAGCAGCTTCTATCCGGCCCCTTAGGTAGCAGTTGGCCCCCCAAAGGTGTACAAAGTGGCGTACATATCAGGTAATCAGATCAACAGGGGTCAATGTTAATTGGCATCCACGAATATTTTGTCACAGTAACCGCCAAAACGGTGCAACTCTCACCGAAACTACCGAGACGTGCGTTGTTCCATTATTGGGAATGTGATCATAAGGATAAGTTTCAACACTCAACGTGTATAAAGCTAAACGTTGCGCTACCTAACTTTATTATTATGATTATTATCATTATTACTATTAACATTGACGGATGACGCCTTCAAACTGTGCTCTAACTTCCCCATATCACTCTCGTCTTATTCAATTCTCAGTTGAGTTCAAATGTACTGATACACGGAGCAATGCGGACAAGTATCAGCATTGATTACTTTAAGTACGAGGTGACATTCCTGTCCGTGGGTTCGTTCGATCGAACGGATTTTTCCTAGTTGTCCTTGTTTTAAGTTTTTGTTTTCTGCTACGACTTCTTTGGCTGCACCCGGCAGCGCCTCTTGGCTGAACTTTGTGTATTTAGGTCTTGTACGTGTCTAACTGGAAGATCTGCTTGGCACAATGATCTTGACATTGGTGTGTTCTTCAATGACTAACGTAACAATCATCATCATTATTATAATCGTTGTTAGCTAAGGGAAGTTATCGATACAAGGTCTTGGACAGGAGTGAATCGACCTGGCCGGCCAGGACCAGCCAACCGAAAAACGAAAAAGCTTGTGTATGTATGAACAGGGTTGTTACGAGGTGAGTGGCCGGTAACTGCACGTACGGATAGACGAAGGAGGACAGGGAAGTAGGGTGACAAAGGTAGGCAGGGCTTCTCAGGGGACGAGCCAACGGACCAGGTCGTTCAAGGATTGGGAAGGTCGTTTGCCACCACGGGGCCACAGCTGCGTCCAAGGGGCCCTTCAACCGACATTGACATCGACTGACAGACACGTTGGTGGTTGCGTTGGGGGTTTCGGTTGGGCTCAGGTTGGACTACGGGTGCTGCTGCCTGTTGGGAGCCAATCATCACCATTACAGTACGAGTATTTTTCGGTTAGAGACAAGTCCGCGTATTTATAAGCAATCTCTTCATCTTCTAAGGTTAGCTCTACGAATGGAATGTCTACTACATTTTAAATCATTCAACTACTATTAACAAGTGACGACTGGCTTTAGATGCGTCTAGACGCTGAATGCTAGGACCAATCGTAGGTAGGGCAAACTCTGCATAGATCCTCGAAAGCTATTTTTGATCAACCTGTCTGACTGTATCGATCGACTAGAGGATAACTAACAACAAATAGCTAATAATAATATTGACATCGTCAATTACATGACGTAGTCGAAAAAGTAGAAAAGCTTATTTCAGTCAAGAAGTTTGTCTATCTGTCGAAATCCTATGAGAGAGACAGGCAACGAAGCAAAGAAGAAAGCGATGAGAAAAATCGTTGGGACCGTTTACCGCACCAATCGGTTCTAAGCGCCGTTTATGTCATCCCCGGTGCATCCTAGGACAGTGGAGGGGGCTAATGGGTTGTTAATTAGAAGACTAAACACTTCAGGGCAACGCAAAATGGTTGGTAAAGAGATTTGCTTATAAACATTTGTTTAATGAACAATTTAAATACGAAGATGTAGCTAAATGAATACACAATATAGTACATGGGCTTAAGTTCACGTGGCACCGATCGGCTTTCGGGCTCATAGAGTCGTACTCAATTCACGTCTACACAATAAAGTGTTTCGTACAATGTGTTTCGAATGTTCCTTTGCTAAGATCTAGACAGAGTCCTAAATCAGACGGCGGTAGCGTGTCTGCAAAATCTTATAGGTCTCGCCCTGCCGTAGCCGAACGCGCCGAAGGAACTTAACCAGAAAGTTACAGCGACACACAGCAAGTGAGTACGAAAAAAGAGATAAAAGGAGAAATATATACACGCATGTATATATGATACAGTAAAAAATTAACACAGTCGTTTGGGAATATGAGGAAGCCACACGAAGGAATCAGTCGATCTAAATCGAAAAGAAAGGCGCCTAATGCGTAGGATACGTATGTGTGCATGTCGATGTACTTAGACACCTAATGTTTAATCGTTGCGTTAGTTTAATGGGGGCCAGATCATCACCACGCCGCGCCATCCATTCCGAACAAAGCAAGAGACCGCGCTAGAATAGTGGTTGAGGGCTGGACACTCCACCCTAACCGGGTGAGGACGCTAAAAGACGGGGACGGCGATGCTAAGTCAGGGAATTTCGTTATGTTCAAAAATATGACGGACGATATGAATCACCATGGGGGCAAATGACGACACTCCATTAACACAAGAGACACTTGTTGCTCGTAAATATTTTGGGAAATGCTGCTTGCAATCGGACTACTGTAAGGCACGAGCCACCTTTAGGATGTCTACGATGAATTTCACGATGGAATGGCGCTGTTGATGATCGGACGAAAGCGTGTGCATTTATTGGATGTTCTTTAGCGTTCACTTATGCAGTTGAAAAGAACGGCATCCGCAGAAGATAGTAGAGATATATATCCACAGGTTCACACACGCTGACATATGTAGGGGTGTTACATGCGCAGAAACGCGAGGTTTGTGTTAGTGTCTCGTTAAAGCGGCTGATGTTACATGGTCGTTCGAAGTTCCAGTAAGCACTGGCTTCAATCGCTATAGAATTGGATCGCCGCTAGTGTACGTACACATCTTTGGTCAACTCCTTCTGGTAGGCGATTGGCGACTGGATCGCACGGAGAAAGTCCTGCTGAGTGTCTAAGAGAGCACGAATGTTCGAAATCCACTCCTGCCGTTGTTCAGGAGACTGTGCTTGAAGAACTAACGTAAGGCCCTCCTGTAATTTGTGAAGTCGTGACAGCAACAGCAACAAAAAGGGAATGTGGTGTAAAACCTATTGGGTAAATCAAGTCTTTTGGGAGTTCCAATCTCACGTTATAGGTGAATAAAATTGCGTTTTGCTTTCAACACAGACACAGTGGAACGACGGATCGATTCGGCTTCTACATGTAAATTCTACATTCAACATGTAAATGTATATAGATATGTAAATGAAGGCCACTCGGATCTTGTGTCATATGCAGAGATTATATAAACGCTCTTATTGGCTAGCCGACAATATATTCTTAATTTTGGGGAAGCTCAAAGACACAGGACATCTTAAATATACGTCATCGAAAATATGTAGGTATGCCTCGGCTTTGTTTGCTATAATAGTGGTAGTACGGAATTATTCCTAAGTTAGAATTAGCATTGCTACCTCCTCGTAGTGACCCCGGCTTCTTGCTAAAGCTTACCATATTTACTTCGTTTATTCACTGATCGTATGCTGAATAATGAAGCGTCTCACTATCTCACCTCAAGAATCTCGGGAATTTGAATGTTCCCATGAGGCTACCCTTGAGTGTCCACTCGGCCCGCAATACGAAGTGTGCATTGCACTTGTGCATGTATTCATTTTGATCGAGAACGATTCGAACTTATCGGGATTTCACATCAACATTGACAGTTACAACGGGAGTAAGAAAATAAACCTGTTTCACTCATCACCGCGCGGATACAGTAACGCCATTCCGAGCAACCACAGAACCGTAAATTCAAAAGAACATAGTTCCCGAAGCTCATTGCACCGTTATGGGGTTCAGCCAGCGCTGTGGATGTTGTTCTATCGGCCAGAGCTCACCTGCAAAGGGTTCTTCGAGGTCAGGCAGAACTTGAGTGGGTCCGTCTGGTCTTCATGTAGGGACATTTTATTGACTTGAAGGCTGTTCTTGTAGATGAACGAGGGCGTTGAGAACTGGCTTTTCGCGCCAACCATCTCACTGAGAATTATCATCTGCTCGAACAGGAACACCTGCCGCTCTTTGAGCTTCGTCGTGGTGGTCATGATCTGGGCAAGATTGGATGAAGCCGATGCCGACGTCGCATCGCTTACTGCCAGCTGCCCTTGTAGCAGAAGCTTCCCCTGGGCAGTGATCTTGCCCTCGAACCCTTGCAATCTGCCCACACACATCATATCGTTGGCTGATTTCGGTACGACGTGCATAACGTGCACGGCTTTTTTCAGGTCCTCGGCCTCTTTGGCTAGCTTTGCCCGCTCCGTATACTTTAGGATGTCCTTCAGTAACAACTGGTACTTCATGATTCTTTGAACCTAGCAACAAAAGGTGATGTTGCACGAGAACAGCAACGGAGAAAGCAAACGCATAATCCAAAATGTTAGTTCCACGTGGATGAACTCTTTAAAAAATCAGCAAAGGCTGGTGTGATGTGGGAAGGCGCAAAATGTATCTAAATTAAAGAGCATCTAAATTTATCCTATATATATATATCGTGGTCGAATTTAAAGAACACATTGTGTGTTGGCTCGCGGCTACCTCATCAACTTCCTTTGACCTTTGCGAACCATTTTTCGAATTCCGCCGACATAGCTTTACTAAGGATAATTAGCCCATGCAGGTCTCACGCTTTCATTCTTCGTCAACACTGGCCATTAACGCGTAAAAGGGCTGTGAAAATATCCAATATTAGTTTGAGCAATCTGTATACAGCTCTTGGGACCGTGACATTGTATAAGCGCTTCTGTTTTGTATTGAAGTGGCAAAGCTAGGTTAGAAAAAAGTCTACGCATGAGAGCCAAGCCGTGGCTTTCTGCAAAATCTAGATAACATCTAAGAGCTAGATGAAAGCTGATAAGAAATACTAACAGATAAGAGCTAGATTCCACTTGCGCATAGGTACTCACGGGCTTGATGAGTAGATCAGGTAACTGGAGCTTGTGGCCCAGATGTTGGCGCAGTTCCTCAAAAAATGTGTCGATGTACTCAGAAACAATGAATTCGCTCTTCGGTTTGTTCTGGCAGTACACGACATACATGTGCAACCTCCGTTCATATCTACAATGACAAGAATCATAATAATAATTTCAGCTTATGGACATTTTCAGAATGCTAACATGTGCATATTACATACAAACTTTTTTGGGCATGTTTTTCATTCGCGGTCAAGGAATTTATGGTTTAACAATTTACCCAGATCATCTGAATGTAGCTTTAGAAGACAACTTGAAAAATACATATATATATATATATATATATATATATATATGACTTCATCCTGCTGCACGGATAGACTGATCTGGCGTGAACATAGCAACAACAATACAAATAAATTGCCACATCTAAATCATCAAACATATGAAGAGAAATGGTTCCTTTTCTGGGCATAGCGAATTTAAATAAGCTAAACAAGGTTTGCGTAAACGCTTCCTAGCGTTACTTTATCCAATTAAGTATTTATCGTGCCGGACGAAGTGAAAATATTTTATCCTGACAAGAGAAAGATGCAATACATCGCGATTATGCTGTTTTATATGTTTTTAGCCACACGTTTAAAGTGCTTTTAATATACCTGCATACATTATTTAATCTCTGAATGAATTTAAGTTAATATGCAAATAACGCACTGGCTCAGCGTAAATTGACCTGTTGAACCATCAGGCCGATTTGATTAACTTCGGCGAGAACTTTAGTGGCAGATGGGGGACGAGCATTTGTTTTGCATAGCCAATCGTCACGTTATGGAGCTCATTGGGATTCATGGCGTCGTTCAAATCTGCTGCAGCAGCAGAAGGCACCAGCAACAGCACCAACAACAAAAACAAGACAACAATCATTGTGGCAGGTTAAGTGCCGTCGTATATTTGAGTACGCTTGCGAATGGCGAACGGCTGGCGTCCGCATCATGGCGGTACTCGATTTACTGCCCCTGTTACTGTGTAGGTGACCAGGGCCGTTTGCAGTGAAGTAGGCGATGGTGGCGGTGATATTGTTGCGGGTGGCGGCTAACTCGTTTCGTCGTAATGAGGGAGCAATAACTCTTAATCAGCACACACGCCAACTAGTCTAGGCAGCGTTGATCTGTTGGTCGGTCAGTTGCTCGCGTTATTGTTCTTGTTGTTGCTGTTACTGTCGGGTGGGTGACCGCACCGAATGGCATAAACTAGACGCAACAGCCCCCGTTACCAGTGACATTCGGACAACATAAACCGCCAGTCGTCGTCACCAACCTTCGCGGCTCGTTTCGCCAGTTAGCATTCAACTGAACGACAGTTTTTTTGCGCCGACACGAACAACCTTCGGCAGAACAGTCGCGTACTGACCGTGCAAATGTCGGTTGCCAGCGATTCCGTAGAGGCGTAGCCCGCATTCGGACGGGCGTTGCAGCCCACACAGCATTTCACTCGGTCGCTTAGTCCAATAGCCGTATAGGATCGTTGGAAAATAACAACTAAAAACGAATCGAATCTACAGTACAGCACTCTTGAGGCATTGTCGTGCTTGGTGGAGGCACGTATACACTAGACGTACACAAGGAGAAGAAAGCATTTGCTGCTATTGAGGAGTTCTATATATATATATATATATATATATAATAGCCGAACAACGCAGTGATACGGAATTGTATGTGTTTTTCTACAACAAACAGGTTCGTCTGTTGAACGAGCATAACTTGGTCTGGCCATATCTCTGTCAAGAGATGGTGTCCAAGAGGGCGCTGATGCTATATATATATATATATATACAACTACGGTTCATATTAACTGCATGGTACTATAAATATAAAGAACGACAAACGTAAAAAAAGCTCGCGATATAATTCGGTGATGAATAAACGCAGTCAAGTACTACCAGGCCTATTCTACTAACCGTTTGAATAGAAGGCCGAGTCGCTCCGGTTCCTCGAGGCACTTCTCGAGCTCGGCCTGGAATAGGTCTCTATGCCACTCGTAGATGGCTTCGATATTACCGAAGACGATCTTCTCTTTGCCCTCCTTCAAATCTTCGGGCACCGATATAGCCTCGGATCGGATAGCCATCATGTATCCTTCGACAACAAGGCCCAAGTCCCTGACGTAGTCCTTTTCCGTCTCGACAAGTTCCTTTAACACAAACTGTCGCTTCTCTAGATGTGCCCTGATCTCGTTCTGTTCTTCGGCTGGTAACGCTTCAATCTTCACAATGTGCTCGAGCTCTGTAGCTAATGCGGAAGTTGATTTGTCGCACTCCTGTGTTTTTATTGTTGTTGTTGTTGGCAATTAAGACAAAAACGAGCCCCACGGTTAAATACGACTCAGTAGTCAATACATCGTTATATATGTAGGAAGAGGTATATATAGTGTTTATAAGATTTAACGAGTAATTGCGGCGGGCGTGTCAATAGAGCAATTATATTCTTGAAGGTATGTTATCCTATCAGCTCGTGACTATTTACAAGGACTAATTGCAAAAACACCTGTGTTTATTCCTATAATGTTTTATGCGACATTCAAGGAGAACGAACTGAGCACAGAAGTGTGCTTGAACCTATAAGAATGCGCAGCAATGCAAGAAGAACGAATTTCGAAGACAAATCATTTAGCAGAACTATGTTTACTATACGATTAGCGCCTCCGTTTAAGGTTAGTTGCTCATGTAACAAAACAATTATACTTGAAATTAAATGGAAAATAGATCTTTAACTCGAAAACCATGTCAGTAGGATTTACTCACGTCGGCGTTGTTAGATGCCGCGGCGGCGGCAGCCATTATGGACGCAGCGGGTGTGTCGAGTTGCTTGAACTGGTGCTCCTGAATCGGCATTGGTGGTGGAAGTTGCGGCAACTCCGAACCGAGGGTTGTATCCTCTTCTTCGCCATGACCAGCTTCGTCCTTTGTACTCAACACCTGCTCGTCGTCGTTATAGGCATACCGAATTAAGAAATAGCGACAAACGAACATGGGCTCATAAAAAAGTACAGATACTCAGGAATACATAACATCTAAATTGGTATATGTATATATATATATATACGCTTCGTGTGTGATTGAGCCAACGAACAGAATGAGAGAGCTGCAGGTACCTAGCCCTTCACTGACTTCATTGGGCCGAAAAATCACTAGGATGGCAAGAAAAATAGTGACTTTCTTTATCCATTATAGCTTTTTCCTGTCCACTCTCCTCAAGAGGATTCAATACCAACTGACAGGGATAAATTGTTTATAGCTTTGACCCGATGCCGAGAGTCAATCAACCAGAACAGAACGAGTCTATAGCTGAGTATCCGAGGCAAAAATATACTTCTATTGAAAATCGCCAATAGAGCTCATTTTTAGAAACCTAGGACCTCACTAAAAACGACCCTCTTAGGGGGGACCATGCAGCCTTTTTGTTGCCACGCTTTTCTGTTCAAAACTTCTTACCGAGTATATTTTTATTGAGACAATCCCTAACACGACCCGCATTTCAGAATCACTACTTTTGCGATTGATAGAATATCGAAAAATTCACCTACGTTCAGCAACGCGTCTGTCAATGGTTTTACAAAAACTAAAATGATTTAGCCGGGTCTATCTGAGCAAGTGGAAGCAAATCACACCCACTGAGACTACCGCGTTGCTCTCCGGACTCTCTGTCAAACCTCATCCAAAAGATGTCCCTTTCTCTATTTGTTTCCCATATCGTGTAACTTCGACCCTTATTTACATGAGAGTCTGAAACAAACAAACTCAATACAGAGAATAATTGTTCGGCCAAATCGAACAAAAAAGTCGAATTTTTCCAACTTAGCTCGCCATAGCATATGCTTGCCACGCAATGAACGAGACACATAACGATACAATGCCGTGACGGGTAGGCACGTAAACAAACGTACCCTTCTTAGGCAGATAGATGAATGTAGATCGTTGTCAACTAGAAGATGTCACTGCTTACGAAAAATGTTTCCTCTGGCGGCCTACCACCGAGTAGCAACGACTCGTTCTCAGTCTCTCGACCTTGGGCGCATATATATATATATATATATATGCAAGCGCCCGGGTGCCATACGATAGCGCATAATCAGTAAAGAGTTATGGCAATATCGTAGCTACACACACACACACACACACATATATACGGCGCATCATTCGACGGAGCGCAATCTAGCTACGTTTGCTTGTTGAAGCCTTATGTCACAAATTAGCCTTATGTTATTACACAAATTGCGTCCCTCGACGGGCGTTCGAGGTATTGATTACCATTCGCGAACACACGCCGCGTAATCTGACATATATTTTAAATGTGTATACTCGTTCAGGCAGATAAATGATGCGCTTTACGCCATTACAGGCACGTCGCAGGCCGAGCAGAATCGGTGAAAACCAGGGGGTCCCATGTCCGGTCATCAGGCATCGGCGTATCTTCAGTAAGGCACACCGAAACGGCGGCGCTTCGAGAATCGACGACGGCAATACATATATCCGCCACGATTACGGCAGACTAATAAATCTCTATGCTGGGATAGGAAACGAGATGACGGAGTGATATATGAGCGCAATACCCAGATGCTGCACAGTGCATATCGAAGCATATGGCCCTATACATAACTAGACAAATCTTCCGTCTGAGGCCATACTGTTGGCTGTATAGGAGGCCTCTCTTTGGGAGTCTTCTGAGGATTCTACGCCACCAACGGCGTTCGCATCAGTCGCAGCGTCCTTTCGGGGCACTTGCGGTGCTGGAAGTAGTGTTTCTAGTAGTCTATGGCAATTTATGCTGGAAAAACACTTCGTCTTTTGTTATTGTTAGCAGGAGCGTTGTCCTTACTACCGCTTTTGGAATGGCTGCGCGAGCTTTTCAATAGACGCGATGAAACCACCGCGGGCGAGCACCTCGCACACGCCGCATTTATACATGTGCGTCCGACCACCATTGTTAAATTGCCACCCGTCCTACGATCGACCCTTTTGTCTAAAACTCGGTATGTTTACGTCTACGCGAGTCTGGGTACGTGCGTCTTCTCCGGCGCACGCTCTCCTGGCGCCTTGGCACAAAAAACGCTATTTGCCGCCATCGCCTGATTGAATCATCAACATGTTTGGCATAATTTTTTGGAATTTCGGCGAAAAGTCGATGCCGCTCCTTCACCTCCGGCTGTTCTCGGTGTTGGTAGTAACAAGGGGACGTCATCTTGCTTCATAAGGCTATCGCGAGTAGCAGTAACTCGTCCTGTTTCCCTCTCTTCCGTCAGCCTCTATCGACAGCCTTCGATTACCAGTCGCATGCCGCCCACTGGTTTTGGCCGTATTTTACAGCCATTTGATCGCCCTTCGACGAGAAGGCACGCCACCGGTATATGATGCTAGAAAACCATTCATCTCCGGTGCCAGGACAATCACGCGGACCTTACACAGGTTATGTCTCATCAGCTTTCGTGGATTCACCACGGTGTGCGCTCAAACTTGCCGTTGGCAACGAATAGATTCAACCGGCCAAAGCGACTAACGTCCCCAGTTACGACCACCGACCTGAACGTCAAATTGTGCCTACCGCAGGCACATATGCCTGCGAGTGTCGCTATGCAACGACGGTGTGGAACGAATAAACGCCACGACGTCGCCGGACCTACTACAAGACGGTCGTCGGCATTGTACCAATTGACCTGGGTCCTGCTTTGCCTGCTCACAGGTTGTGAGGATGTCAACAGGATGACATTGGCGACTCTTCCAAATTGGATACATCTCGGCAGAGGCGACTGCCTGCTGCCGTATACGAATCCGCCTGACGTCCATCGACGTGTCAACGTTAAGTAGATGACGCGGGAAACAACGCCGAGGACAACGTGGAGGTGAGGTAAAGGGTCTGTTGTTGACTGACGGCGTGAGCAAATGTCCTCACTAGATCCAACTACGTTCGTCGGTCTGGAAAACAGGGATCGTCGTAGCATTCCCGCGTATTATACCGCGTACGAGTACAACGTCATACGCGACTCCCTATATCGTCGGGAAGGCTTTACGAACAATTCATCCATTGCGTTGACAAAGCAACACCATTATTGTGCTGCACATTTCGTAGCAACGCCAATCTAGCTAATTCCCTCTTGAGGCTGGTTGACGCTCTCGGGTGGCGCACACGCCCCGTAGCGATCTAGGCACGTTTCGTTAGTTGTTAGATGCTCATAGACGCAACTCTGAAAAATCGAATTCCGTTTGCAAGCCACTCACCTTATTTCCCTGCTGTTGCGTCTGTTTCGACGTGGCGTTGTTGTGCTGGGGCAGTTGGCCTTGTCCTGGAGCGGCCTTATTCTGGCCCGATGGAGGCCTTGCCTGGCCCGTCCCGGGGTTGCCCTTGTCGCCCTTATCTGCGCCCTCCAGGCCCTTGTCAATGCGGCCATGGCTCAGCTTTCGAACCGGGTTCGTGAGCCACTTCCTGCGAGGACCGACGATTACCGCGACGCGAACGGAGTCAAACGGACGAAGACGCGTACAGGAACACAAGTCTGTTAGTCTGATGTGATGTGAAACAGCCCGAACTAGTCATGCCCATTGCTGAATCATCGCCCGTAGCATAGGCTTTCTCGTTAGTGATGTCATCTACAGGTGAACAACATGTTGTTGGCAGTGTTAGCAGAACGACGTGACGAAATATTGATGTTGAGTAGTTGCCACATTTGGTAGCCGCTTTCCGGAGAAAGAGAGAGTCGGCTATTCCTTTGCATTCGAATAGTCGGCAAAAGGACAGTCAAACGGGCGTAGGTCATTTTTCGGATTTACGATTCTAGCGTAAAGCAATAGGATGGGCATTACTTTTCGATGGGCCGATGTGCCAGCCTGATCGGTCAGTCTGATCAGCCAGCCTGATCGGTCAGTCTGGTCAGCCAGCCTGATCGGTCAGTCTGGTCAGCCAGCCTGATCGGTCAGTCTGATCAGCCAGCCTGATCGGTCAGTCTGATCAGCCAGCCTGTTCGGTCAGTCTGATCAGCCAGCCTGATCGGTCAGTCTGATCCAGCCAGTTTGATCGGTCAGTCTGATCAGCCAGCCTGATCGGTCAGTCTGATCAGCCAGCCGGATCGGTCAGTCTGATCAGCCAGCCTGATCGGTCAGTCTGATCAGCCAGCCTGATCGGTCAGTCTGATCAGCCAGCCTGATCGGTGAGCCATGATTCGTGACATGACAGTCGTTCTCTGTAGGCTAGCACGCCAGCGACGAACAAATGGCTACACTGGTAACTCAACAGTGATGACTTCGCACTGTAGAATTTTCACGCGGCATAAAAATATCCAATCATCGTCAGGTGAACGAACGCCCTGAATGGTCCTGTAAACGTCGCAGCGGCTCACTTCTGTATAAATAAATGTGTAATGTTTACTCAACAACTCGCGCTGCGGTTGTCGATAATGTGTGGCGTTCGTTCTCGCCGACAGAAAACGCGGCCCGTCGTGGTCGCTGAGTTGGGCGAAGGTTTTTCGGATCGCCTCATTACGTAGATTTGACCATTTCGGATTGTCACTATGGTCACAGAGGTGCTGAGCAAGGAATTCTTCGACGATTCCACTGCTCAAACATTTCGCGCCATGTTTATCTACTTCAGGCGTCAGGAAAACGAGCTACCTGGAAATAAACGGCGCTTTAGTCTGCCTCCAATGGCACCTCGGCCGAGACGGGTGTTTCAGCGTTTACTTAGCGATCCGCGTCTCTCGCTATCGCCTAGCGACGTTAACGCGATGGTAACGTCTCACTGAGGTCCGATGCGAGCGAGCTATGGTCGCTGAAGCTTCGCACCCCCGCCTGCTGGCGCCGATAATCACAACTGAGTATTATAACGGACCTTGGCTAAATATTGGCCTGTGGTCACCGAGATGTACGACCTTTAGCTGCGGTAAGCAACGTTGTTGACTTTTCGGCGCTTGTCGTCGAGCGTGTCGATCCTTTCTCGGCACTGTTCAGACTAGCGTGAGGCTGCGTTTGCCCGTGGCATTTCTATTTGGCACGGTATTTTCACACTATTGTAAACGCGTACAACAGTTCGAACCTAGTTCGAACCTAGTCGGAACGATGAAGGGTCTTCGATGTAGTTTCATGTAGAAAAATGACGTATGTGTAAGCGTCAAGCCGCGTACGTCTCACGCGTTCCTATCGTAAGCGTCGTGACAACAGTCGGAAGAACCGGCACGTTGGCCGCTCCGCAGGGTTTTTTTCGTCACCGTGCGCACCGGCCAAAACCTATCAACTATTTCATAACACAGATACAATCGTTTGGTACGCGCGCCTGAGATCCTCGAGCTTTTAGGTCCTGCCGAAGAAGAGAAGCTCTCGATCCATCCTAATCGTGAGCACAAAACGACGCCGATCACGAACGAGCTGGCTAGCGAATCTACAGCTTCGTATAGGCCAGTCGTGTGTAGAAAGCTTTGACTGGCCACTGTTTCTGACGTCCGCCAAAGTAACACGAGGCTTAACGATCGAATATTATGCGCGTCGCATCGCGCGAACTCGAGCGTTCGAACCCTGCGCCGCGCGCTCTTTCTCCCTTCAAGGGCACTGAACGTGTGCGCCAGTAGCACAGCGCTGGTCGCCTCCGCTGCAACGTCATTTTCGACGTTCGCTATTCGACACAGTTCCGGTTCGGCATAAACACTTTATGGCGCGTCTCCTCTCTCGCATGAACTGTTGGGGCGTCCAGTCACCACGGGCGGTCGGTAAGTCACACAAATTACAACGAACGTCAAATGGTCCCGTTGTCGGCTACCGTCTCAATGGCACCTAGGCTATTACCTATCTGTTCGTGTAGCGCTTCTCGGAGCGGCGCCAGCGCGAGCGTCAAAATTGGTCAGAGAAACAATTTCAATAGACGACGCGCAGCGACCCAGTCACCGAAAAAAAGCGTACACCCGACGGGGAAACGTACACCCAGATACGCCGCTGAGCGCGCTCAAGCCACAGGTCACTCGTGAGTGAAGATCAGCAGGAAAAATCTACAACCGACATCGTAACGCGGTGTGAATGAGGCAAACGCTTGTCCCGATTTGCGACGGGACGAGCGCAAAAAAAGCAGATCATCACCAAACGATAGTTCGAAGACATCGTCAAAGACCGATGCCTAATGCAGGACAGTTAAACGGACGAGCAGAATATCTCGAATGAGATTTTTATCACCGGCTAGAGGCATCGGCTAGGACTGCTTCCGAGAGCTGTAATCAAATCGTTTATTAACGGGCAGGTCTTCTCTCGGTCGGCGCGAAGCTCGGCTACTCGATTGCCTGATGAAGAAGCTCCTGTGTCAGTAGTTCGGGATTTCTAATAGCGCTCCGATCAGTTTGGTCACGATAGAATGGAACAAGTTCAATTTTGCCCTCTTCTCGGAATTTATTGCTTCATTAGTGATGGACCCTGTTAGCGGTTGTTACGTCTTCGGCCTGACGCGTCAGCGACAGCTCACGACGCATCGGGCGACGGACGGACGAGCGAATGGAAACGTGCAAACAAACGCAAGATGGCGATTATCTACGTCCACCAATCTCGGCTGTATTCGGTAGCCGGGCACGAGAAACTCAATTGGAACGCCGATTGAGAAGGGGCATTCTGGGTTGGGGTCGTATGTGGGCGAGGATGCGTGAGCTGGGCCTCATTGGCAGTGCGTCAATGGGTCGGAGCACGCGAAGTGGGCACAGTGCTCCGCCCATTGCGGCGCCGGCTGCACATTTTACGCTAGCAGTTACCCAAGAAGCGATAGCAGCCGTTGAACAGAGTAGAAAGCGCTTCCGAAGTGGTGGGCGCCCTATGGGGGTTTACAAGTAGCGGCCAATCAGGAAACACGCAACCATGCCAACTACTGGGGGGCCTCGGACCAGTCTAGGGCGACAAAGGGACCTTCTCGCCGCATCTTTCCGTGTTCCTAGCGATGTAGAACCCTGTCAGGCCGCAGGCCAACCTGCGATCGTCGCAAGCTCCCTTCAAGCAAGTGCGCCCGTCCCGTCGTGAGACGCTACACACATCGATACAGACCAAAACCGTGTCAATTAGACATTCACAATCCGTTTCCAAGACGCTCGGCTCAGACTCAAAGAAACGCGCATTGATGCTGCTACACCGCCGTTCAAACGTCGTCCAGAGAGAGACGCCGTTCAGTGTTTTCTGCTACGATGGCAAAAGCCTGCCTGATGTCAGGAGCTAGTTAATCGCAGAGTCTCAACGGGGGCTTAAAATAGCCAAAACAATTCGCACGCCTCTATCGTCATCGCGGACGAGTTCGGCCTCCCAACCCCCGGGGACGTGTGCGCGCCCTTCCACGCCGTTACGGGCCTAATGGCAGAAATCTAGACGTACAAGGCCACTCCAGAGCTCTAGACAACTCTAAGGACAGGTACTGCGAGTGCAGGACTCGCAAAGGCGTCGCTTCAACTCGAAACGCACGAAGTTACAAGATGGCCACCGCAACGCAGGTGGCTGAAGGACCGAGCGATGGAAGGTGTCGCCTGGTCGCACGTACGACGATAGGAAGAATTTTTCGACGCTTGTTCCTACCTAGTGAAGCCCATCTTGCTGGAGGGAGTTCTAGAGCTTTGTTCTCCTTCGCGAGGAGGTCCGCAAGGACAACCAATGGCAGGGGGAGGCGAGGGTGGCGGCGGGAGGGTGGGTGCGGATATCGACTTCGGCGAGTCGTTTGTGTGCGGAGGGAGGAAGAGAGTCAGCGCCCGGCTAAGCCCCCTGTCCTCTGACGTCGGCCTGAACCGAGCTCGGTATGTTCGCTTAATTTACATGATTTGCCAACTTAAGCCAATCTCGAACTCTGCCCGCTTCGCCCTTGAAATCCCTGACCTGCTCGATTGAGCTTTGCGGGCGCAAAACGAAAACGAATCGATTTCTGCTCAACGGGTGCTGTAGCGACCGAAGCAGCGAAATGAGCTGACGCAGCGAATTATTATTGACCGAGTTATTGGACCCTTGTGAAAAACACTAAATTACAATTCATAGGCTAGTTGAATAAACATCGCGCCGGAAACGCTTTGTGGTCCGTGCGCAGTCGTCTAGCGTCGCCCTGCGTGCGTGGCTATCCCCAAGCGTCCATTAATACGGAACGCCATTACTCCGGCGATTAGTGATCGCGTCGGCAACATCTACGCGTGTCGTTGCGATAACAAACTACCTATCGGAGCGTTCAGGTCACTCGGTACGCACTAGTATTAGGTCACAGACAAGCTCGACGCAAGACTCCTCGTTTCGTATAAACGTCACCGTCGTTACGGATGTCAGACGGACGCTGTAAATCCACCACCGCCATTGAAACAGTCTACGAACGTCAGGCGTCGCGACTCAACGTCATCGATATCTCACCTGAAACTCTTCCAGCGACCCATGCTACGGCGCTCAAGCGACCAACCGAATGCTGCGCCCATTCAACGGAACGTCTGACTCGTTAGCGTGACACAACCGTGACGCGCGCGCGCGCGCGCGCAAACAACCGATGCCAATAGAACGGGGCTCCCTTCGAGTGCGTCCGTCTGTCGACGGCCGAGACGCGTCTTCAGGTGCGCCGAGGTCTTGGGCTGGGTCGGGGAGGAAAACAGGTCGGGGTTTTTGTTTGCTATTGTCCTTGCTGTTGTCCTTGCTGTTGTCCTTGCTGTGGCACTGCGTTATGGCGTCCACGGCGTCTCGTCATAGCTCTTCGGTCTCCGCAATGAGTGTGCATTTGTGTCCGTTGTCGCCGATGCCAAGGAAATGCGTGCGGCTCTGCGCGGGGGTCTGCGTGCGGCTGCTCTGCGTGCGGTACGCGTGTGGGTGGCTGCTTTTCCACAGACCTGTTCGTTCAGTTTAACGAAGTTTCAAGTTTTCCACCTTTGGCGCTAATCAACGTCGCCGCGCGATGGCCTTGCTCGGCGCCCGCCCACAACGAAGACTATTTTGTCGCCGCCGCCGCCGCCGCCGCCGCCGCCGCTGTCGCAGAGGTGCCAACCGAACGAAACCAACTGCCAAACTGAGTGCGACGAACACATACGAGCAGCTTGCGCCTATCGCGTCGCTGAGACAACTCCGAAGAAGACGAGTGCGGCTGCCAGAAACGAACTCGGTTCAGGCATTCGTCGTCTGCGCTCTGGTGCGGCGGGTCTGGTTCGGTATTTATGTCCACCACCCAGTTTTCTGCCTCATACCGGCCATCCGTACACAACAAACCAATTCTCCGACGGGCTGGTCGATGATGAAGATCAGAATGCGGACGCACGGACGGAGACCTTTTCGAGGCGCTAGAGTTATCGCATCATCACACCGTTTGCTGAGTCGTTTGTTGAGTTGTTTGTTGAGTTGTTTGTTGAGTTGTTCGTTGCGAATGCGACGCACCATACAGACACGCTGACACGCAGCAGACTCGCGATAGGCACAACAACCAGAAGCGGTCGCGTTTGTTGTTGTCCTCCTCCGGCTGACAACCGAGAGCACGGGTGAACATGTGTGGCAATATTCCGCTAACTACTCGGATAAACACTGACGCAAAGTGGGAACCTTCACGCGTCTGAATGCGCACGGCAACGTATGTGTGTGTGTGTGTGTGTGTGTGCGACTCACGACGCTCAGGACACGACCGACGCTTGTTCGTCGGTTGCTGTTTCAATGTCCGCCGCTGTGAGTACAGGACGGAACTCGGACGGGTCGACAACACAACTCGACAGAACAGCTGATTCGTGTCGCGCTTCGCTCAGCGCTATCGTTCGATGGCGTAACGCAGACGCCGCGTTCAACACGTCCACCGATGGTCACGATGCGGGAACGTGACGGTCTCTAGAGTAGTTCACTCGCTCGAACTCACGCACGCACGCACGCACGCACACTTCGGCTGAAGTAGTCACTCGTAACTTGTTCGTGTTGCGCGACACGAGCCTTGTCGAAGTCGCGCGCTCTCCTTCCCTCTCGCCCAGATGTTGTTGACGCCCAACAGCTTCAGGCAGCTGCGCAGGGACGCGACAGCGCAATCGAACGAACCACCGAACTGACACGAGAGATCAACAAATGTGAGAGGGGAGGATCGATGCGTGCACTGCACCATTCACAACATCCAGACGCGCAACAACCGTTTGTCGTCCTCGAGCGTCATCTCTCGTTCTCTCTTCGTATGTATGTATGTGCATCGCGCACACCATCTCTCTTCTGTCGTTTTTTTCTTATTCGCGCGTATGGACGCCTCTATCGTTTCGACACATGGCGAACGCGGCCGTGCATCGAAAATGCTCTTTTCGAAATCGTCGCGGTTGGGCGCACGGTTTATGCTTCGCTTTCTCGTTGTTGTTGTTGTTGACTTCGTCGTTTTTTCGTCTTAGTCATTTCACATAGCGACGCACCGGCGGTCTACGAGCGTCACGGGAGCGATTTGGTCAAAATTTGCCGCTCACAACACTCAGAAGCACGAGCGGCGAGCACAACCGACACGCACACGCCAAATTCTGTCGACGTTTGTTATACGAAACGTTTCTTTGGAGAACTCTAGCTCAGGCGTGACGACGACGTCGACGACGACAGCTATCGGCCCTGCGCTGTCGCTTTTCGGGGTCGTCCGCCAGCCGACAGGTCGTCGTCGAAGCGAGTGTCGATGTGATGAACTAACTCGACGGGTCCGTGCGAGCCAACGAGTGCACGAGAGCTCACGATATACAACTGAACGCGAACGAGGGACGCGTCTGTATCGCCCTGACGCCGCCGCCGCCAGCGTCGTACGACTCTTTCTGCCCCGAAGGCACCGTTCATCACCGTCTCATCAGGAGAGACGACTGCTCAGGCAGCAGAACGAGAGAAAGCGAGATAGAGATGGAAAAAGCCGAAAGCGGAGAGTGCCGTCGACTATGGACGCTGGCGCGGAGGTCGCTGTCGATGCGACGCGCCACAGCGTCGGCCACCGGCAACAACACACGGCCATGATACAGGCCAGACGCGGTCGTGCGGCGCACTCACGCGGCGACATAAACCGAACTGGCCATCGCTCGCCCACTCAGCCGCAGGGGGGCGGAGAAGGACGACACACGAGCGTTAACGCGAACTGTTTGCGCGCTAATAACCCGAAGAGAAAATGAACGAATTCTCTCGACCGGATGGAACAGTCATCGAAGAAACGCGAACCGGTCCGGACGACGCGACAGGTCAAAAAAAAAAAAAAACGCTGGCGTCATATTAACGAAAGCGGGAATATACGCAAATGCGTTGATCCCCAACGCAGGGGACGCAGACGGCGCCACATCGTTCTCTTAATGTCCATAAAAACGCTATGTCATGGAAATATCCCCGTTCTTGTTCGTTTGTCTGCGTTTGTTTGTTTGTTCGTTTGTTAGCGCATTCAGGCTCTGTTTAGTTTGTGTAGATTAGGGTATTTTTAGACACCCATATTTCGAGCCAATTTTCGCCATAACACAGAGAGACGCGGATGTTCATGCGTCATTTGGGCGATGCATTTTTGTTGTTGTCGTCGTCGTCGTCGTCGTTGTTGTCGTTGTTGTTCATGTTGTAAAATCGCATGTCACGCAGGAGTGAGTGTACGGCATCAGCGTGACAAAACGCGCGTCTCGGCGACATCTCGTCTGCGGCGACCCGTGCGGCATATTTCGTACCTGTTGTTCGTGTGGAGACGCGCGCACAGTTCGACGAGAACTTTTATTGGAAAGGTTCGTGCACGTAAACTGTGAACTCGGACTGGCGTGGACAGCGTGAATTTGTCAGACAGGTGCAGTTTCGGCCGACGGAAACAAGCTGATGTCACCGCTGTTGGTAGCGACATGGCGCCGGTGACAACAACAACAACGCTAGCCGATGCGGTCAATAGTTGGCGTCGTATTTTGTGACACCGCCGCCCGACAGCCTTAGCCTTAGCCTAGTTGAGTCGGCCTTCAGGCTCGCGAGGGCAGACGTCCATAGGCGTGGGCCTGGCCGACGTACGTACGTGCACGCTCTCAAGGCGTGTGCCAGTAAACAGACTGTTGTTGTTGTTGGTGTTGTTGCAACTTGTCAATATCGTTCTCGGCCGTGTACGCAAGCGTGTCAACAGAGAGATGACAGAAGACGAAAGAACACGAGCGGCAGGGACGCGGGGAACTGTCCGCGGTGAACCATAATTAGGGGCAACCTTGACCAAAAATTACAGGATAAACAGTCAAATTGAACGCACATAACCCTCGAGCTTTCGTGCCTAACGTGTAGGCGGTGTTGCCCGACGAGGTTGACATGTTGTCGCTGTTATTTCACCTGCCGATGACAGACAGGATGGCGATTTCGCGCACCTCTCATGCCGCCGGTACTCGTCCGTGTCCAAAATGCATAATTCACACCATCGTGCTCGCGTGACGCGTGCCTCTATGCCGGGCGTGTACGTGTCAGAGGCAACGTTGCGATGCCAAAACCTGTGGCAGGTGACCGCGTACGTCGGCACGACGTCTCCGAGGACAACGACAAGGACGTCTTCATCGTACAGAAACGTTCGCCGGTGATTGGTCGCGCGCGCGACGAGTTCGCGATTTGTTCTCCTATGAGCAGTTCGCCAACCTACAGCTGCTTGAGAATCCTGAATCCTGCAGCGGCAGGTGACCAGTTGTTGTCTGCTCAAAAATCCGTCGTCGAAAGATGGCCCCTCTGTCGCTCCTGCGCGATCCGACTGGCATGTCCTGTTCTTCGACTAATCGTCTGACTTCGACGGGTATCGAAATCCAGGTCTCGACGACATCAGGCCGTCACGCACGCCACGTCACGACGCTTCTCTGTGCCGTGACCGCGCTCGAAATGCTCGTCGTGACAAACGCGTGTGTCACTGTCTCGTTCATTGTCGTTCGTCTACACGCACTGACGGTCGTGGTCGTTTCGCGCAGTTTCGAGACGATTCCCAAAAATTAAGTTCCCTCAACTAAACGCACTTTCATAGCGAACGACCTGAGAGTGGATGTTGACGCCGATGTTATAACTTGCGACAACGTTTGTAGTAAGTCGATCTCATTTTGTTGCTCTCCGTAAACAACAACAAAAACAACAACCAAACAAAAACCTTTCAACGTACCCGTCTGATTCACAACGAGCCTCTAACGTTACGCCGTAAACACAAGTTTAGATGTGGGGAAAAAAATCCAAAATGATTCGCGGTTGTTTTTCTTTTTTGCTCAAAAACCTTGTACGTTCCACATTAGTGTTCGGTAAGTTCGTGGAAGTTAGGCATCTGCTAGTGCCGACACAAAAAGTGACACATTTCAAGCTTTGAGCTCGGAGAAGATCGTAGCTTCCGCCACAAGTCGGTTGCGTTAGATCGGGACTTGTCTGTGGACATTCTCCGACCGGCGGCGTCAGTTTCCGGCTGCAAACGCGTGACGCTGCCAACCAGTCACGCGTCTCTTGGCGAATTCTGATGACGGTCACGCTCGAACATACACACCCGCCTTCGAGACGCTTTGCCGAGAGCCACGAACGTGACGCCGTCGGTAACAGCTGACCGTGATCTTCAGCAGCTGTTTGTTCGCACACGTCTAGGTCACGTGTGTTCGACGTGTACCAACGTCACGCATACCTAAAACACGTCAGCGCCAACACGCCCGACCAGGACTTACCCAGTGATAGTTTGTATTTCGTACGCGCAAATCTCTTTGCCGTTGTGCGAATGAAAGGTAGAGCACGAAAAACAGTAACGCGCGCGCGCGACTCGGTACGTCTACCGCGTACGTTTATCATGAACAAGTCGACTGGCTTTTAGGCCGCCGTCTAGGCCATCCGTCAGTGGCCGTCAGGCCAGGCCCTCCGTACCTGGAAGCTGGCCCTTAGGCGAACGTTCGCTTCGAACTTACCCCGATCTCACCCGGGAAAACAGGTTGAGGCGCGCACCGGATCCACTTGGCTTAATCAACGAATCAGGATTCTCTCTCTCTCCCTCGGACGACTCGCGGATGAACTTCGGACGAATTTCGCTTTGCGTCGGTGGCCTCGAACGCAATCGTGGCGGCAGAATCGCCGGTTCACCACCGGCAGCAGCCGCTCGCGCCGGTCAGCGACGCGACGCCGTGGCCCCCTCACGGGACCCCGGTTCCGTCTGGCCGATGGCCGCTGTTCTCGCTTTTCTGAGGTTCGTCTCAGTTTGTCCTATTTGCCAAACGAAGGCCATCAACTTCGGACGGATTCGTGTCGTCTGACTTGACGGGGACGCCGAGGCCTTGCAGCAACAGGCGGCTCACGGATTCGCCTCACTCGGCCACCCAACGCAGGCCGGATACTCAGGAGCCGGCGGCCGTGTCTTCCTGTCAGCTGACCAATCGACTCAGTTTTGGACAGATTTTGGCATCGGCTCTAATGCCTTCCTGACAATAGTCTCATCCGTCGATTCGTCCCCCGTTCGGCTTCATATTCGACGTTTGCAGCTCGGTTCACCTTTTCCCTGTTCTCGCTACCTCTGGCACAGGTTTTCCCGTCCGGAAACGCCTGACGGGCCGTCGTTTTTCTCTGTACTTTTTCTCAAACTTTCGTGGCTGAATATTCAGACGGTGGCGGTGGCGGCGGCGGCGGCTGAAGGTAGCAACAAGCGAACGCCGCCAGAACCTGATGAGGACGGCCTAACCGCACTAGGCCACTAGCGTATTCGAAGCCGTTGTCCTAGTCGCTATGTTCTTCTCACTGTTCTCTGTCGTTTCCACTTGTCCTGTTATATATCCATATCCCTTTCTCTCTCTCTCTATATATATATATATTTATATGTATATGTATCACACGCAGTTGTGCTATCGATATGAGCACCAGCTGACAACAGGATCCGCAGGACAAACTAGAGAGACAACAGCGGTCGCGTATAGGCGCCTTTGACCGCTAACAACGAACTTAGCCGCGCGGCGCTACTTTGTTGGCAGTTGTTGCGCCCAAGTCGTTTACGGTCGGCCTGTCTGGGTAGTAGCAGCAGCAGCAGCTAATCGCCACCGATTCGTAGACACGCGCACATGAGCGTCATCGTTCAGCGACGAAGGCCTACGTCGACGGAAGACGCGATTCGCAGTGACAAGACATCGTCGTACGATGACAACCACCCCGAGGCCTGCGGCCTGCAGGACACAGCACGATCAGGTGTTGCCGACGACTGGAGAACCAATCAGCGCCATCAACGCTAGGACACGTCTGCTGGGCCTGGCGTCGCAGAGTCCCCAGCAACGCTCGACCGACGCAACGCCGGCGGTCAGGACCACGAACACCGCTCGCGCCCACTCCTTCGGTGTCCTGTGGCCCTCCCGACAGTGACGGCAAGTTTCTCGTCCTAACGACGTCGGTCCGTCCGCCGAATCCTGTCAGGCCAATCGCGTTGCGTCTGCTCGCGTCCGCTCATTGGGGTGTGCGCGACGAGGGGCGCGTCCGCGAGATGCACAACCTACTCACTAAAGCGTCTGTCGACACGCGAACACGTTCGGCGCGACCTCGTTCTCGAGCTCCTGCCGGTCTCAGCACGAGACGAAGCGCCTGACACCTGTGCCCGAATCGTCGTCTTCCAACAGCGCGCGTTCCTCTGGCGGCGAGATGGCGTCGTCCACCAGCGTCAACCGTCGGCCAGCGCAGGTCGACTGGCGATACGGTTGGAAGAGTTGGGGGTGCTGGTAGGGGGGTGGACAAATTCGTGGTGCGACCTCACATCCGCTTGCTTAGCTGGTCTTCATCGCTGGACAATGTTCGAGACGTCCAGCAGCCGTCCCGCGACGTCGCGCTCTGGACAGCCGCGCGGCGAACTACGCCGACAGACAGTCCCTCCCGAAGCGAAAGCGACACACAGGACAATCGCCGCAGGACACAGGACAGTTGCTGTCTTCACCCGCCCGCCACTTCACCACACCCGCCGCTGCGCCGGCAACACGGCCAAACGGCTGAATAGCCCCCACGACAATAACCGTCGTCCCCCGGCGATGACTGCCCGACCGAAGCGGAAGCAGCAGCAGCAGCAGCAGGAGAAGAAGAAGAAGACTTCCAGCGGGTGCGAACCAGCCGCGATCATCCGCGACCAAGCGAGCCTTAGCCGATGTCCGGTCCGGCCACTTCAACGAGGAACAACCAACGGACAAACCGACCGAACACACACACACACATACACACACAGCCTCACAGAGAATCACCGTACTACTACTACTACTGCTGCTGCTGCTGCTGCTGCAGCAACACTCAAGATGGCGGCAGGAGAGTGGGGCCGGGAAGTTCGCGCGGGAGGCGGTGCTGCGGGGGGCCTGAAGGGGGCAGTCTTCTTTGGAGAGAAAAAATTGATGATGACGGAGGATGGTCGGGGACGGAGGCGCCACTGGAGAGTCAGCCAAAGCGCGAGAGACAACGAAAGTCCCCCCTCTACTACTACTACTTCTACTACTACTACTACTACTACTGCTACTACTACTGCTACTACTACAAGAGAACGAGCAATCGTAGGATAGAGAGACAGTGAGCAGGGAAATACAGAGAGAGAGAGAGGGAAATCGAGGAGGGAGAGGGAATGAGAGAGTGAGGGAGGATGGAGGAGGAGGAGGAGGAGGAATAGAGTGTCCGAGGTGAGCTCGCAAGGGAGAGAGAGAGACGGGGAATGCAAACGAAGGATAGCGAAGAGGTGGTAACGGAAAGCTGGAGGAAGAGTGAAGCTCTAAGCCTGCTCTGCTAGAAAAAGGAGGGGGGGAAAAAAGCGGAGAGTGAACGGCCGAACAGATGGAGGGAGGAGATGGGAAAGAAGAGAGAGAGAGAGGGTATAGCTAGCGGTGCGAACGCCGCCGCCGCCGCCGACGCTGAGGCCGCAGCACCGCAACGGCCAAACGACAACGACGGCGGTGGCGACGGCGGAGGCCGGAAC
>MNPL01011084.1:26774-52373 GCA_002081605.1 Tropilaelaps mercedesae
ACCGCCATCGAGGCAATGGCGGCTCTTGCGGTGCTGATCTGCCCTCTGTGCCTTCATCGTAGCAGTTCTTCGCTGTTATCGCATTGCATCGATCTTCCCTCAGTCGACGTCGAAAACGCCAGACATCGCGAGACGCAGTCGCCCATGCACAAGCGCGTCCATCACAGCAGCAGCAGCTGTTTGCTAGACGCCTCTGGCGTTCGCTGTGCGTGAGCCACGAGTCGCTTTCAGTGCGCGCTCAGCGGCCGTTGTGTTCGTTGCGCCGCTGTGTCTCCGACGCCGTTCCAGCGGGAAAACTGGGGGGGGGCCTTCTCCTCTCCTCCGCCATCGCGACCGGCGGCGCCGCCGTCGTCGTATCCCGTCCATTTCGACGAGCGCAGAGTGACGAGCCGCTTGGTCGGCGCTCTACTCTGCGCACGGCGCTGCGACGGTGACCGAGAACGGCGTCCGTCACGCTACGCGACACCAAAACGGACTGACGGACTAACTAAATGCGCATGAACACGTATACACGTTGACATATTCACTAGCCAGCCCTGACTCGGCTTGGCAGCCAGACGGGCCGTGGAGACAGCTTAAAAAGTCGCGTTCTCAACGACGAACGTTCGCTCGCGACAGTTAATGACGATATTTACGTTGGCCAGATGATCGCCAGCGGGGCTCGGCTGACTTTCTGTGCTCCGTCCCTAACGTCAGTGATTTGAGTCACTGTCACCGGAATGTAAAGCCCCCGTGAGCCGTGGCGAGTGCCGGGACGGGGATAATCACGGTGGATAGTCACGTCGATGTCATCAGACGCTGACAACACTGAAGAGCGTTAGCGTAGCGATTATATCGTTCATCCATGCTGGCTTGGAGATCACTGCTCCGGTGCGACGATGAAGGAGTGCTACGTCATATTTGAGTAGAACCCAGCACCGGACGTGCTGGCCATGATGCCAATGCTGCTGCGGAAAACGATCAAAGAAGTCAACTCGGACCATTGGCAAAAGCAACACCAGCGGATGAGAACGGAAGATAACGCGAAGATCAACAGCAGCAGCTTCTGAAATCGCCCCTGTCCCTGATAAGTTACAGGAAAAACCCATCTGCTGCTCATCAGTATTTGCAACGCAGTTTTCCCTGTAGATTCGTGTACGTGTGAGGGTGCGGCTGTGCGTGCGTGCGTGCGTGCGTGCGTGCGTGTCTTGTGTAAACGCCTCAATATAAGGCGCCTGTCTCTAGAGAAGTGTACCCGCGCGTTCGTGGACCAGCCGTGATCAGGCCCTGTCAAGGCGAGATCTTGTTACAGTCCTTTATTCTGGCGTTTATTCAGAGCTGATCGGACACACAAGATGGCCAATTTAGCTGTTGTCAACGAACGCCGGTCGCTGGGCTTGTTTGAGGTCTGTCACGTATTAGCCGAACGGGTGACCACCTTCATCGAATTGAACAGGACAGGGTTTCGAGCGCTGCAGCGTCTAGCCGACGTGCCCGTCCAGATCCTGCGGTTTTTTCAACGAATTTGCGTCGTAGCCACACAGCTGACGACGGTGCCTCTGCGTGTGGCGCAATATTCCCTGCAATTCGTGAGTCTACTGCAATACTGCGCCCCAACGCATGCCCCAAGCAGAAGCTCGTTGGCGTTCGATGGTCGTATCGACATTATACCCATTTTTCGGTCGATCGTTAACGCGCTGCAGATTCCCTTCAAGCTGATGATTCTACCGATAGCCATACTCGAGGCGCCGTTCCGGCTGCTCAGTAGACACTCGGCGCAGGTCGGCAGTCCTGTGATAGCTCACTCGTGAGGGTCTCATTAAGCACACACACACACACACACACACACACACACACTGTCTGCCTGTTTGTTGGACCTCATGAGAATCGCATCAGGCAATCAGGCACCTGGTATGAGGAAAAATGCCACAATTGTTGCCGTTCGCAGATCACAAGCGACTACTTCGTTTGCGATGGCGGTCCGGCGGTGTAGTTCCGTGACGATTCCTGGCACGTACCCTGCAGCGACAGAATTGTCCGTTCCTATGTGCGATCTCGACGAAACTCTGGAGCGACGAAGTCGTTTATCAATCGATTCCGTGAACGCACCTCATCATGGACTTGATCCGTCCGAATAATAATCGAACAGCGGCTCGTCTACGACGAATCCGATGAACGAATTCACTCGTATTTCATATTTTTCTATCGAGATGTGATTTCTAACTTGGTAACGCGCTCGCTACTTTACAGTCGACACCATCTACTAGAATAGGCAACTTTCAAAGCTACCCACCACGAACTGGCTGGCTGGCTGGCCTGAAGTGAGACAGCAACTTCTGCGAGCAAGTCTAGCGTTGCTGTCAAACGCGTCGTCGATAATTCCTGTTACCGGTTTATTTAGTCGTGCTACTCGTTGAATAATCAAGTGAATTCAGTGTGATGATCAGCATAAATAATAACTAACAGCCGAAATTGTTCGCCACTGACATAATAATGCTGGTCGTTGTTCGTTGTACTCGGAAAGTCGAGAGAGTGTTTGAGAGCTTAGCTTCGGTGGTCACTTTTCACTGGTGCTGGGAGGCAATGGCGACGCAATGTGTGACGAAGTTAATTCGTTTACGCGAATTTCGCATATTTGATTCAAGCGCGAAGTGGTATGCACGCGTCGCGTTACCTCGAGCCTTCATCCCTCAGCGCTCGAATGCTCTATCGACGCTCTATGTCCAATGGCGTTAACGGCCGTCGTCTTACTCCTGTGGAGCGATTACGTCCAGAAACGAATTCTCCTAGAACGCCGGCCGACTTAGGGTAATTTTTTACGCGATTACCACCATGACAGTGACAGGTGGAGCACAAATATTACTTTGCATTTGGCTGATAAGGTACAAACGAAAACAGCTGGCCTATTTTTGAAAGGACGACGACCACGAGGAAAATTTCAAATAAATATCGTTACAATGTCAACAAAACTCCAACTGCGTCCTCGTTTGTTCTGTTTGTTTTCATCAAAAACGAGTAGATATAATTGAAAAATGAGCAACATCAGTATGAACCGTTCGTTCCGCGGTGCTTCGGCAGCACTTCGACGAGTGGGTATTAACTTTAGATCGTACATCGGGAACGTCATCAACAAGTTGCGTCATCAACGGCAATAACGGAAAAAAATCCGCCTACGCTGACACACAACGAGAGCGACAAGGTCACCCGAGTCGTCTCACATTCACGCCGATTTTGTGGCTACAGCCGTGTGGCACTAGCACGCCATCTTTGTAACATGTCACCAAGTGTGCGGCAGTGTCGACAAACAAACAAACAAACAAACAAACTTGACACCGCACTTCCATACACTTGTAGCACCAGCTCAAAGCCACTATGATGCAAACGCTGAATTCGCGACACCTCGAAGCGAGTATGGCCGTTCCTCGGTCAACCGAGGGTATCGAGAACTGCGAACTGAAAATCTCCTACGTTTATCTAGTATTAGAGCGCGAACATCTGTTCCCTCGCTGGCGCAATCAGCGATCTTCGATTTGGCGAATGACAATTGGAGCTGAGGCACTTCGTTCGTGATTTGTTCGTTCGTGTGTGAGTTACCGTCGAGGCCAACGTGGCCAGCTATACCAAAATGACCTCCGCGGACAACAATGGCGGCTCAATTTCGACAAACAGTGCCGGCATCGATACCTACGCATACAGATTTGCTTCGCGAAGTATGTAGATTAGAATAAAAGGAGAGAATTCGGTCGTTCTCGTGCGACCAAAAAGGACTAACACTGAGTCACGTCATTGGTCAGAGCTAGAATTCGTCGAAGAGAAGCTGTCTTTTGGCTGACTCAGTTACGTTCGATTGTTGTCCTGCTTGACTCGCAAGGGAACGCCGAGAATCTGAGAGAAGCGTGAGCGAAAAAATGAGTGTCGGATGATGGTAAACGTCTATGGCAGTCGTAAATCACATTCGACTGAGCAGACTTGGCGGATTGCTGTTGGTAGGGTGATGGCGATGGTGGTCACTCGCAAGTGGATTTCGACTGGTAAGGAGCTTATATAATGGCGCTATTAGCCAGTCCATCGACATCCGATTACCCACCGTCACCGTCTCCGAGTGACGAGGTTGTTTCAAGGCAGGATTGCTCCTGGGAGTTGCTGGCGACGAATATTATTATGCACGCCTACCCGCGATTCACGTAGAAACTGCACCACTCGCTGGTTCGTATAACAACGCATTTTGTCATCATTTACTCCTTGAGATCTGTACAGCTCGACTCATGGGGCTGTTACACGTGGCGGTCAAACAAACATACCAGAATCCCGAACTCAGTTTGTTATGGTAAGTTCACGGGGTGAAGTGAAGCCGCAAATGTCGACTATGCGTTTTGTGGATTTTTGAGTTACTCACCGGAAAGTGCCCCTCCTTTTGCTACCCGGCGACGTCGTTGGTAGATGGCCTAATTGGAGCTGACCTCCTCCACTGCCCGTCGGACTGGTAACATCTGGAGATATTCACGCAATTCACACAAGTAGAGAGCAAATAAATGTTAAAGACAATTGCAGGTACATACAGATTCCGTCTGACTGGACGTGTGCTCGGGTGTGCTTCGATAGAATGCGTAGCAAATACTGGTTTCATAGTTGAGAGGCACAAGAAAATTTTTGCCCACGGTCGCCTCGTGTTCTAAAAACCCCGTCTACTCTCAGAATAGTTGGCGTTACGTTTATCGGAGCTGATTCCCGATTGAAATCGGGTCAGACAGGACCATATCGAACAGATTTTGCCAATCAGCTTTATAATATGTGTGATTTTTTCGCAAGAATTATGCGATTTAGTGGCGATAGAAGTACAGGCAGAAGTACTGGTAGGAGTACTGGTAGAAGTACAGCTACAGAGCGGAGTGCAAACAGACTCAGACAAGACCCAACAAACGGGATGCCACGAATCATACCAAAAATCGAAGAAAGCAGACATTCTGTCGAAGATAACTGCTCTGTTGTGACACTTCTGTTCTAGGTAAATTCGCATCATCCGTCTTTTCTCATTGTTCATGTTTAGTGCTTTCATTAGACGATTTCGCACCACTGTGATGTGAAATATCGGGACGGATACCCATGATTGTTATTCAAAAATATTTTCGCCAAAAATCAACTTTTCCTCTCAACGTAGTCATCCGTGTTTCTACCTAGTGTGTACGATACTCTTTGCTAACGCTTGACGTGATACACCCCTTTCGGAGACAAGTGTAGATTATTGCATACGTATAAAATTAGAGCTCTTCGGTTTTTATTGGACATTATCTCGTCGAATGGCATTTATTGTTTGGCCTGGCCCGCCCTGGCTGTTCATTGGCAAGCAATACTACGGCGCATGCCGTTCCGACCACGCCTAGTTACAGTCGTGTAGAGACAGACCCACGTGAAGACTCCCGTAGTACCGGCCACCATCGTAATAGGCGATGATGGACACAATAGTGATCTAATCAACTGCTACTGCCCAAACCTAAGCGCTGCCAGTAGCAGAATAGGCGAGCAAACAAATAGCGCCAGCTCCGCGCGCTCTGACCTTCGTAGCGGCAGTATCATCATTATTGTACCCACATAGCCATCATAAACGCCAATGGCGAGACTTGACTAGGTTAGGTAACATATTCGAATCATCTATTCATAACGGGATGGTCCCATGGCTAGCGGCTACACAGAAGCAGCATTTCACTACACGCACAGTAACTCACCAATGAGAGCGAGTTGAATGGGCGTCTGATTAGTGTGGCAATAATAGATTTGACTCGAGTGTGGGAAACAGAACTGTGCTGCTGCTGCTGCTGCTGCTGGCAAAACCTTTACTGGCGTTACTACCACAAAGAACGGCACTCATCAGCGTCCGCAGAGGTGCCGCACAAGACCCAGAGGGTGAGCCACCTCTCGTCGTATGGATGAGCACCCTATCGCTAGAATAGTGCGGGATGTGCGATGCTAATGAAGGCTGCTATTCGCTGCAGGCTGCCAGATTTGGGGATGTCGAATCGCTTTGGGATTCAATTTGCACACACGCGAACGCGTGCATATTCATATTTTTTCCAGTGTCCCTCAATTATACAGTGAGCCCTATATGAACAGGGGGAGAAGGTCGGCGGAGCAAATGTTTTCTTCTAGTTTCGCCGCTAGAAATAACCCAGCCGACGCCCTATCGCTCTACGGGAACCAGAGAAGGATCATGCCGATAGGGCAACCAGAGGACAAACTGCGTTTCACACGCGCGATTAGAGTCCGATATACCGAGAGCAAAAGCCCACTAATCACTCAGAAAGGATTGGCGTTCACGATGCGCGCACTGGTTGAAAAATGAACACATAAATAACTCCTGCTTGGACTCATTATTCACGATCCACACTCGTGACGGCCGCGTTCCGAATTTCAGAGTTTCTCTGAATACAATCTCTGAAAAGAGCAACTTCTAGGATTTTCGCGACGGCAAATATTCACGAATGTCAAAGACCGCCGTACCTGTAGACAGCATCGAGGAACCGGCTGCTTAGAGTGCATCAACTTCCCAAGAGAAAGTAGATCTACGGTAGGGCTCATGATATAGCAACAGCGTCTGCCCTAGAATTGCGGCCAAGAACGCCGCAAAGGAGTGAACAATGCCGGCACTGTTATATAGTCGATGGACCACGCAACGAAATCCTGACGGACTCATAACTCGTGGTCAGACAGAAGAAGAAGTCTGACCGTCGCATAACGGCGGCGGCGGCGGCGCCACATCATCGCAGAAACGTCCAACTTTGGCCAACCCAAACCAGCGACAGACGACGTTGCCACCCCATTGCGCAGCAGCCCCTGCGCGGTTTCGTCGAGTGTTATCATTGCATTCAGATAAGTATTAGAACAGTTCCAGCGACACAAGCTAAGAGTCCAGTATAGCTACTGCCGGCGACCTATTCATATCCACGCCGTCGTCAGACCCCCTAGCGACATCCCTCTAGCTTCCCCTAATAGTCGTCGCCGTGTTTACGCTTCTATCGCTTTGCGGCGAGAGCTGCTAGACGTCCGTATCGGCCGTGCTGGCCACCGAACCCCCTCACTTTCCACGGAGTTATGCTATATATAAAGGCCCACACTATATAACAGACACGCGAACGCATATGACTCTCGCAGAAGAGGCTTTGAACGGTCCCCATAGTCTACTCCCACAACCCAGTTATAGCCGCTGCCGCCGCCGCCCTTCCCTCGTTTCCTGCCCACTCCTTCCGCGCAGGCCCTCCTATATCAACATCCTCGCATCACCGGCAAAGTGCGCTTGGTCGGTTGAAGCACGTCAGCGGCGGCGTCGTGTCGTGACACCAGAAGCAGATCTGCGCGGGTGGAGAACGCGCAATTGTCCACAATCGCGTATCAGGGGGCCAGGGAGTGGCCAACAGCTCGAGATGTCAACATACGGACTCTACGGTCGAGGCTTGGACAGTGCGAATACTCCTCACCCGGTTTGCCCCACACGGCCGCCATGGTGACTACAGCGATATCAGCAACAAATGCAGCAACGACAACAATTTATACAATCTCTCTCTGTGTGTGTGTGTGTGTGTGTGTGTGTGTGTGTATATCTCTCACGAGATGGTGATAACAGCTCTTAGCTAAATGAACTGGGAGGGCCATTTCTACGTTGGACCGGCTGCTTTTCCTTGGCATTTCCCGTATGCGCGACGCTAAACATCGTTTGAGCTCAGCTCATCACCAGAGAGGATGCATAACAGGAGAATGGAGGACGACAGGAGTGCACTGTCCGTCGTCTTCGGCCGGTGTCGTTGTTTACGCTTCAATTTATTGCTATTATTCGTCGTCCCTGTCGCTTGCCGTCGGTGCTGCCTGGACGACTCCTATCAGCGAACCAGCTCGTCGGAGTCTGTGCCAACGCTGTCAGACGTCGTAACTCCATGAACGACGCTCGCATGACATAAACGCGAAGCTAAGCGAAATGTCGGTCGGTACATGCGTTCACTATTACCAATGACTGGGACAAGAGAAAATGTCCAGCGACGAACGACCGAGTAGACATTGCGGCTGTCGTTGTCGATCCATCTCTCTCACTGGCGGTCCATCTTCATCGGGGTTCGCCAATCGGCCTGACTGGTGACGATTTTTGCGTCAGCCGGCGACGTCCTCATCGAAAACTGCGACGGCTTTCCGTAGTTCATTTCGTTCGGGCTGAAAACTTCCGATGCAAACACGCCCCGCAAGAAAGTTCCTTGTCTGTCTGACGCTGAAGAGCCGTTCGAACACGGCACAAGCGGCGAATCTCATTACGTGCGACTTTCAACGCCGCAAGAGGCGTCGATATTTATGCAGAAACCGCAAAAAATCGGTGAACTCCGTGTGAGAAATCGGGAGCAGGAAGTGACAGGAACCCCAGCGCTCAGGTGAAGAAACACAATTATGATCGTTAAATAGGCTTCATATCCGCTTCACTTGCGCATGGAGCTGAAGTCGACGCAATAACGGCTTTATTTATAGATTCGTACACGATCGAGGCAATTTCTTATGCCGATCGATGAACTTCAACCGGAGAGCGGTAACGTGTTAATGATCGTTGTACCGTCGGTTCAGTCGTTCACCAGACAGTTGAAATGATGAAATCTGTCCTTTTTTTGGGATCGGAGATGAACGCGGATCAAAACACAACACGAACGAGCTGCTTCTCATCGAATTCCATCTAAGACTGACATCTAAGAACTGACATGACGCCCGGGGACGCCCCATCGGCGTTGGCCAGCGTCCAAACGTGACGCACCAACGCAGAGAAAACTGATTCGTCGTCCGTCGACCGAGGAGGAAAGCAAGCCGAAGTTCGAAGGAGCAGAAAACAAGGCGAGGGCACTTAATAAACGAGAACTAGAAACACGAATCGTCCGATCGACGGCGTTCGTCGATACCTGCGTCGAACGAAACTCGATCGGAGCACCAGCCGGTACGAGCGGCAGCTCGCACAAGGAGACAAATCTGACCAAACTGAAAGGACTGCGCGTAAATACGCGCAGACGTGTTTCCTCCGCGCGGTGATGAACGCCGCTCGGACAAACGAAGCGGCCCGTCGTCGTTAGAAGGAAACGTGAGTCGAAACAGATGAACACGCGATGCAACAAAGCATCAGCAGCAGGTGACGCCAGCAATCAACAACGAGACACAAAAACGGAGCGGAAAAATGCATTGAGTTCGACGAATAACACTCCAATAAAGCTGAAGGCCGGATGACGGCCGCTCGATAACGTCTTCATAGCGTCAGGCGAAATTCACAGGCGAGAAATGAGAAAATAAATTCTCACACTCTCACAGGACGAGTCGGCCAGACGAGCCAGAGCTTCGTGGACGTGCAGAAAACCCATTCGAGATGAAGGAACGCGCACCCCACAGACCGTCACGCAGCCACTTAATCATCTGTCGACGGGAACAGTTCAGGGTCAACTCGTCGAGCTCTGAGCAGATCTCTGATCGGAAGAAGCCACACCACCGTCCTGACGACGAGACAGGAGCCAGCAAGCGACGGCGACCGAACTCACTGGAACGGCCGACCGAGTCTATCCGAAAAGCGGTCGACAGCGACGACAGGACGGATCGACAGACACTCATCGAGAGCGACAGGTCGTCTAATGAGGTTGGTGATATATCACTCGATGAAATAGGCAATCATCAGCTCATTTGAGCGACGACGCGCCCGACGATGACGCCGGACGCCATTTAACTGGACGTCGGAGTACGGAAAGGATCCGGGAGCTGGAAGCGCAGACGGAGCAGGACAATGAGCACGAAGAGAAGACGTTCGACAATTTTCTAAAACATACTGACATGTAGCGAATTACTACTGCATAACCTTCTGCTATAAGAGAGTTATTAATTTTTGTCTTGCGGAGGTGTTGCGGCAGTTCGCCGTTTTATTAGAGCACGAAGAGGGAGAGCTGATTTTATTCACACAGGTAGACCTTTTTCAGGGGACACTTCGGATGTTTCGAAGCAACGGTGCATACATTAAATCGATCTCCAACGAACGTCAGCCGTTTGATTCTACAGTAACGTTGACTAACTAGTAAAAATTACACGAGTGACTTATGACTGTAACTAGGTTCGTACTAATAACGAACGCCATTCTATGCCTGAAGGCTCGACCCCGTCGGACAGAAATCTGGACGTAAATTACCGGAGGTTTCTACCACGTTCACAGTCGAATCACCTTCGCAGATATCACCTCGACAAGAAGAAGTCGAGCCGAACTGAGGCGCGTACAAATCAGCTCAATTCAGGTTCTAGAACCTTTCGAGCGTGAACTTCCTTTCATCAAGTAAAAGGTTTTCGTGGCAGGAACTGGCAACAGGCTACTGCCAGGAACGCTATGGCCAGCGTGGTATAAACGCGTTTGTTTCGACGACGACGACGGACACTGGGTCCCTCTCGAGGTAGATTTAGACGCATCGCTTCTTTTTTCGAGCGTCATCTCGAAACTCATCGCCTAGTTCGTCTGAAGCGGCCCATTCAGACGTTCGTTGTCGTCAGGTACGCGGGGTCACAGCGGACATGCCGATTTCTGCGTGCATCCGGCACACAAAAAGATCCTCTCATCCATTAATTAGGACGTCATTAATTAGCCATATGCTCGATGCGCAACGATCCGTATATATATATTAACGAAATACACGCGCATCTAGTCGGCTCGGGGGCTCTCTGGCACGAATATTTGATTTTCGTCGCTATTACCAGCCCGCCTCGCAGTTCGATATTCGTCGACCACAATAGACCTCCATTTGTCGGCTATGAATAGGCTCACGCCACTAAAATACATGAACATAAATGGGCGTAGTTAGCAGCTACTACGGCCAGAGGCTCAAGAAAAGCAGGGGGTTCGTAAGCACCATTCATTCCGTGCAGAAGATCGGTCGTTTTCGTAGCGCGATGAAAAATTCAGCACGTTTAGCAGAACAACACGCACGCCGAGGAACATATCTCGATCGAATCAGCGAAGCTGCCACCATTGACAGTGTCGGCTGATTCCATCTACACTATCCATTCGATTAGCAATCGCCTCAAGAAATATCAAAATTTTACTCACCAGGGAAATCTCCAGGAGGGAATTCGCCCGTTGGGGTTGCGTCGTCGTTTTCAGCTCCCTGAAAGTCAGTCGAAAGGAACAGCGAGGTTAGGGCTAGATAGGCAACCGCCAGATAATGCCGCGTATTTGCTACAGAAGCGAAGATAATTCTGCAGAGTGCGAACGACAGAGAGATAGATAGATAGATATATATAGAGAGAGAGAGGGGAACAATCTTGTTTGGCAAGTAACTAACAACAATAAAGTTATAGTTCTTTGTTCTTCCATCCAATGGCTGTACATAGCACCCGCCTACGTCCAGTCACGTTTATTACTCTGACAATGATTGTGGGTCTGTCGTGATTGCTTTTCAGTGGCGAAAAAATATACGTCGGGGAATAGATGAAGCGACACTCGGCCGATTTTAAGGGTCTCTTGCTTTCGTCCGTTACCCACAACCGCGCATCGAGTCGCTCACACCGAACGCCCATGGCAACATCTAACGCCGGATAAAGCCACATTGGCCGGTTCGTCGTGCGAATACTCAGAAGGGCGGCTTAACAGGCTCGGAGGAATGCCGCACGCCTAAATAAGCATAATTACTTCTGTATTCGCGTGATGCCACCGAAGAGGACGCAAGCGCTGGGTCGGCTGCCGAGCTACTCCTGGCGAAGGTTCAGGAACAGAACAGGCGACGCGGTCATCTGCGTCATCTATTTATTCATTCATTTATTCATTTCCCCCCAGTAGCGCATCTCATGTTTAGCGTGTCTCTTGTCTACGTGTTTTTCCCTGTTCGAGGCAAAAGTGAAACGCCTGCCAACGAACGTGTCCGGGTGCCGCGGCGCGGCGACACGACACCCATGACAACGGAGTTGTCAACTGTCACGTTTCTCCGTGACACAGTCACAGTGGAAGCTCCAACGCAAGCGCAACGCAACTCGTAGATCGTCTTCATCCAGCTGATCGAACAATGTTCACTAACGCTCATCCTAAATCTAAACGCTTTTCCTTCGTCCTCGAATATATGTTTTCGTTTTTCGATAGGACGACTGGTTTCGTCGACGATCGTCGTCATCGTTCGGCCGCAACTAATTGAGAATCGAAACCTGCCTCCGTAATTCAGCCTCCTACATGCGCCTACTGTGGGCGCAATTTTGTTCTTCGTCGCAGAAGTCTGTAAAGGTCACTGACTGCAGTGGTAGCAGCTGCTCCGTCTACTTCGTCATGGAAGCACCTTGACCATCAAGGCGAACCGGGTTTGCCTGCGCGATTCGGGCTGCTGCCGAGAACAAGCACGAACTTTATAAGACCACGACGGCTTCATAAAATGGCCATAGTGATCGGCCGGGAAAAGAGTGCTGAATACCAATTAGAATTGCGCGGTCCACCGCGCGGGGGTCGAACTTCAGCCGTCCAATTCGCTCGATATTTACAGCATGGTCGTATAACGTATTCGACGCTCATGGATGGAATGGCCTGAAATACGCAATTCTAGGTTCGGAACGTATCGAAATTCGAAACCGTCGTTGCTGACTGACTCGACGTGAACTGATCAGCGGAAATTCTGAACGCAGGAAGGCAGGACGTACCTAATCTCATTGCGGGGCTCTGTCCCGCTCTTCGTTGTCCGTTTCCCTGACCTTTGAGTGTCCTTCGTTTTCCACCTTCAGATCGCCGATTCCCTCGAGCAGGCGCCATTCAGACTCGGAGTCTGTCAATGAACACCCACTCCAAACTCATCCCGAACTCGGTCGAGCGTCGGTCCTACTCTTATGGCCCTTCGCGTCCGCCTGTCCAATATAGGCCGACGTCGAAAGGCATCCACCGAATGAAAGATCCACCAAACGGTTTCAATACAAAAAGGACATCCTCACTGTGGAAGGCCATTCTCCCTTGAGGGTGCTTCCGTCGTCTGTTAATACCGCCCGTTTCTATACACGCGCCCCCGACATGCGTCCGCCGTAGACGTCGACGCTTTTCTGTCCGCTAAAAGCCGTGCATTTTAGAACTCGTGGCCTCGCCGCATGCCATCCAAGGCCTAGGTCTAGGCCACACCGGCGGTGGCGGCGCCGGCGGTCATCATCGAGATCGACAGTTCCGCCCTGAAGACATTGCGGCTATAACGACGCCCAATCCAACCGTTCGCGGGACCGCCGCTCGGGTCGGCATGCGGCACCTTCAACGCCTGTCTTCACGCTGAAGTTGCGCGCCTCGCTACCTCAACTTCTTTCTCTTTCTCGGTCAACAACCATGGCCGTGCTGGTCTTGACGGAGTGCAAAACGCGACGTTCGCGCGTGTTCTGTACCCATTCGCAGAGATTCCGCTGGGCTCGTCGAGCGCGACGTAAGAGCCGAATCGGTCAATCGTCAGAGGGAAAACAATGAACACTGGTCGATTTCGGAATGCTGAGATGGGAAACGACGGTCTCTATCCGATCGGCAGGCGGCCTGAACAATTTCATTGCTTTTTCCTTTTGCTGCCCGTCAAAGGACACACTTCAGCCAACGCCCGAACAGGAGACAGCGAATCTGCTGTGAGCAAATTCATATTTTCCCAGCGAGTTCAGAAAGTAGTTAGGCAAGCCATAGACACGCAATGGTTGGTCTGACTGCTGCGTGTCCAACAACGCCCGCACGTCGATGGCCGCGTTATATATCCGTATTGGTTATATACTCGTCGATGCGATTTCGTGCGACCATCGAGGTGAAACAAGACAACCACGGGCGCGGCAGATGTTTCGACTAAGCCGACAGTACAAAATGGATATCCTTTAGCGTAGGAACGAAAAGCCGGCGCAGCTGATCCAAACCACTGTCTAGGTATTATTTTCGTTGCCCTACGGGTAGAGAGGAAATTTACAATATGTGCGTTCAGCTAAGAGAGAGAAGGAGACCAAGAGACAGAGAGGTTGAGGGCGGAAGAACGACAGTTAGAGAGAAACAACGACGATCAGGCGAGCCGACTACGTGAGTAATGTGCAACAACAACAGCAACATCGAGGTAGCAGGTTTTGGTGTTCGAGAGAGGGCAAATGGTCCACAAGGTCAAGCTATCGGTATCAGAGCAGCAAACATTCACCGCTTCGGGCGACAAGGCCGAATGACAGGTCACTTCAGGCCACTTGGCCCTACGAAATCGTTGGTTGGCTACGCCAACGTATTATTTCTCTTAGCGTCCGAGAGGGCGCGTTGAAACATTGCGTGCCGCTTCAAGGGGCCCGTAGCGGTGGTCGGACTGAGATGTCATCGAAACGAGCCAGTAGAGGAGAGGCTTTTCAGGGCGATTTTCAGGCGTTTCCAATACAAACATGGTGAGAAACATTTCCCTCTCGCTCCTCATAGCTATCTCCCCCGTTAACTCACCCACTTAAGAGAACTATCTGCGACGAGCGCTAGGAAGTAGGGACGAAAGAGGGGAGAAGGCCTGTGGCCAGCTGTACATTCGGTCGTGACGGATCCTGTCAGCCGTTGCAACAACAGCTGCTGCTGCTGCTGCTGCTGCGAGAGCCTTTGTCGAAGACTTACGCAAGAAGACACACCAGAGCGGAACCGCATACCGAGGGCCTATGCAAGGCCTGAGCAGTCAGGCCTTGCATAGGTGCGTCCCGTTACGCTATTATTTCCCCAAGACAAGCGCAGGAACCGCAATGCGTCCTCTGGCCGTCGTCGGCGTTTCGACGATCTCTTCTCGAGTGACACAGCGAATCTATACTTAGAGATGCGACTCGTCCAGATGCTGTGTCCATCTCGCGGGACAGAATGCGATGAGCAGGGATAAAAAAGCCAACGCAGAGACAAGCATCCGAGGGCCTTTGCAGCAGCAACCAGAGTAGCGATATTCACCTCTGCTTCATACGGCCACCGCAAAGCCTCGACCGTTTGTCTAGCCGGAAATCGTCCGGCTGTGTCCGATGTGTAGAAGAGATCGCAACCAGAGGAGGTTCGGCCGTCTACGCTGGATATATTCTACTCGTCGTCGACACCCAACGAGCGTTGCATTTCTTTGCGTTTCTCTGCGTTGTGCCGCTTAGCACCGTAGAGGTCGTCGGGACAGGTGGACACAACTAAGTGGACAACGGAGATGTCGAATGAGCGCGCGTCGCTGACGCTATCTGAGGAATACGGCGTCAACGGGGGCTAGGACCAATCTAGTCAATAAAAATGCCTTCGCAAGTGTCGAAAACGTAGGCATTGATTTCTATTGTCGCTCGAGACCCGACTGGCCGAAGGGGACATCTCAAGATGAGGGAGCGTTCACCGAACTCTATTAATCTATCTGTGAAAGATTTACACACGGCGAAAAACACGTTTCAGTTGGTTTTCTAGCGATGACAAATATATCGATCTGGCAGAGGTTTTTTCCCACTATTCGCTAAAAGCGATGCTGCCGACTGGTGAGCATTCGTCGTCATCAAAACCCTGAACCCCAGCCGATTAAGGTTCGACCTAACCCACCCGAGAGTTGTCTGAAACGTTTTTGAGCATCACCCAGTGCGCAGTTGTCCTTCGACAGAACGCGTGAAACACGCGAGTTTCGCGCGGCCGGCCATGTATAGCCTTAGCGCGTCATCCCCCGCCGCTTCCCTGTTCCCAGCGAGGTTGACGTGCGTGTCCCAGCCGGTGAAGGTCAGGGCGGCTAGGTAAAAGACCTAGGCCCAGTTCCCCTGCGGGAGAGGTCGTTGAGCGGGGCACTGGACAGCGTAACCAGTCCCCCGTATACACGTTAGGCCCCCCCCACGCTGGCCTGCCACCCATGCGTGTCCCTCGGCGTTGCTGTGTTCTGGCGCATGCAGGCCAAAAGCACACTCGCATCCATGGGCTACGTTTTCTACTATTTCTGTTCTCGGTGGAGGCGTTCGGAATGAGTTCGTTGACAAAACACAGCTCGTTAGTCAGGTCAGCCACTCGCTAGTGTGTGCGCCACAGGAGCAAGGAACGAACGAAGGATTCGTTCGAGGGACAGAGAAATAAAGCTTGCCTGGCTCCGGCCGATCAAATGAGGTGTGGCTTTACCGAGCGAGCGAACGGCCTGTGCCGCTGTCGTCGTCGTTGTTATCAGCTGCACGAGTCGATGGGGGACTCGTGCAGGCTGGCTAACAACCAAGAAGTCCGGGATCCGATAAGAGGCAGAGGAAGCGGCAGGCGAATAACATCAGCGTCAAAGCTGTTCGCCGCGCACCATCATGTGAGCACAATTTCGTTGTCTGGCTTCGTCGGGAACGACGACGGCCGCATGCAACCAATGGAAGAATTTCAACCAATGCGTGTACCGCGTTAAAAGCATGATTGTGACCCCCTACGCGATGGATGGCGTCATCGCCGTGGCGGTACCGATTAGGTAGATGCATAACATCTGACACCCTCCCCACACACACACACACACACACATACACACACGAGACAAAGTTGATTTGACATGAGCGAAACAAGATGAAAATTAATTGTTGAGCATCGAATATCGCCTAGAACAGTGCCAAAAAAAAAAGCTTGATTCAGCGCTCGATTAGTATTGACGCATAAGATTGACACACACGTGCGAAAGTTCGTTCGAATAATGCGACGACCAGGCGGTTGCAATGCTACCCAACAGTTCGGATAAAATGCTCACACGTGGAGCCAGAACTTAGATCGTTTTTTCACCAATCAGTGAAGCAGACAAATCGATATGAATGTAGGAGTAGATATTTATTCATTCAGAATGCACGCGATGGCTAGAAGACGGACATAAAATTACGCGCGATCTTGCGCGATGTTTCTGGCCCTGCTGAATTCTCGCCCAGTCATGACACCTAATATGCGATTTATTTCCGCTACTTGCTTCAATACGCGCGCACAGCATCGTCACGCACGCAAAAATCGGTCTCCCTCCGTCGACATTTCTCCCTCTCGGTCTTCTTGCCGTCCCATCACAGCATTCCCCTTTCGGGTACGGGGCTTACGGAGATGAAGGAACTCATAAACAGATCCTTGCCCCCTCGAGCAACCAGTCACTGGCAGCCACATCGAAGGACGGGGCAGAACTCAGCTGCGCACCTCAACTTCCACGGCTTTTCGTCGTCTCTGCCCGGGAAAATCGATACGTTTGCAATTCCGTTGCGTCGTCTTATCCCCCTCGATTCCAGCCAAGACTCTTCTCAAGACAGTCGACCGAAGAATCTCTTCGCGCCACCTTCCAGTCATGACGACGACGACGTCGTCGACGATCTTTATTTCCGTCTTTTCATTCTTCTTTCTTTTCACTTCGGCACCGCCCTACAGACGTAACCGTTCCAGGCCTGAAGCCCCGTTTTTTCCCACCGAAGGAACGGTATCGAGAAAGAATGCCTGCGATGAAATTGGCTCGAGCTCGACGTCCCTCGTGGGGGCAGCAGACTTCCCTGTCGCGCAAACCAGCCCCACAAAATCCCCAGTCTATCCAAAACCCAACAGTCGAAAACATACGATTCCCACCACATCAGAGACGCACCGATGGACGACGAAATCGAAGCCCGTTCATCACGTTCCTCGTAGCCATCGACGTTTCAACGGTCGTGTACGCGGCTGAGGAGGTGCGAGTACTTCCACTGCTCGAAATTCTCATCATCAGTCTCCAGGGAATCGTACGGGAACGGGTCGACAGACATAACCTGCCCGGTGGAAAAAGACGGAAGGAAGGAATCATACACAAGTGCAGCGCCAGAAAACGCCGCTGATGCGAGCAGCGTCTCACAGGCGGCAAGAAACGTTTCACGTAGCCGAAATGTCGTCCGGATTCGCGAGTCTCCCCTTCTCTCATCGGCGCACCAGGTCTGTGTCGCGCTAGCCATGACAAGAACGTCGACAGTCGCTTCTCTGGTTTGCCGCACAATTTTTGTTTGAATATCGAGGAATTATTTAGAGCGAACAAACCGAGCGAGCGCCGCCGGCGTGACGAGGACAACAGCCATAACGCGTGTGTGTACGAACAGACGACGGAGACGCGCGACGCCACCGTCATGTTCCCTACGTAGTCTCGGCCAGGGTTCGTCCCTTCGGTGTCCGCGGCGTTCACACTCGACGAGGATTTTCCGAAGTTCGTGTGATTAGAAGCTTTCTGCGCTCCGCAAAAGTGCGGAACAGCCAAAACTGCCGAAGGCCGAAGAGCGGTTGGATGAAACCGTCGGACGTAAGGCCAAAGCTCCCAGCGAACCAACGAACGAACCAACGAACGAACGTGTCTGTGCGATTTTTTTCTTGTCCGACGAAAAGGAGTCGTCACAAGATTTGTCTACTTTCGGTCGTATCGCGTTGGGCTACACGCTTGCCCGTGTCCCATAGGAGACAGACAAAAGCGTGCAAACACGCCGCCCACTCGCCTGGCCCCCTCGCCTGGCCCCCTCGCGCGTGTCATCTTGCCACTCATAGGAATAAGGCAGTAGACAGCGCACCCTTCTGAAGGAGGGAAGACTTCCATTCCGTGCTACGCCGTTTTGAAACTGCACATCCGGTGGCGCAAACACACACACACACACACACACACACACACACATATATAGGTAGTCGATGTTAGGTACCTCTCACATACTGGCACACGATGCTTGTTTTCGGCTAAACAGGAATTGTCGACTTTATCGACTTCCATAGACTGGGCACACAACTGGGCATGTGCCGATAAGGAAATGCACTTCCGTGCCGCCGTCCTCCGTAGTCTGCTCAGAACTCGATCTACCTCTACGACCACGTGACATGAATATGATGGGAACGGCGGTGCTCCCAAAATCATCAGAGTTAGTCGTAGTTCTTTTCGAAGCAGATAAAGACACTTTGGCGGTGTGGGAGGGCTGAAGTCGGCCCGAACAGTCAAGAGGCTTTCGAATAGGATCCAGAAGCCGTGCCAGTGTCCTGATTGATGATGATGATCGCATCAGCTGACGAGAGCTCTTCCAAGTCAGAGTGAATGGAAGAAACAAAACGGAGTGGGCGTTTGTGGGGGTTTGTTATTTTGTTGAGCTCGATACGCAATGGCAATTCCTCTGTTCCTTCGTTACGAACGCAGCTTTATTAGCTCAGCCATGTGCGGATAAAGTATTTTTGGCCAAACATTGTCGGCTGCAATTTTGCGCGGCGTTTATTGCTGAGACAGGCGCGCTAGAAGGCGTAGCCTCAAAGGCCTGCCGGGGTAGGCGCGAGGCCTAAACATGCAAATCGCACCTTAAAAAAGCGAGCGTGGGCGCTCATACATCTCCTGAAGAGGCTTCGCCGCACCTCGGCGGTACTCGGTATTTTACTAGTCCAATCCAGCGTTACTATCGACGAAGTAGGACCACGATTGTTCATGCACCTCATCCGCTGTCCCTGCCGACGACGGCCCGTTGGGCAAAACGATTCGAGTGGCAGAAACTAATCACTCGGCACCGTATCGAACCCCTACTACTAACACTAGGCCATCGAGGCCTGCATGTCGAAGGCACATCCTGTAAGGCTACAGCCTGAACCAGTTTTTCTTGTCGAACGAATTCATCGTCGTCGTCGAACCTTAGAGTCAGCGGATTTTTCGACTTCACACATGGAACTCCCGGAACAATCTACCCGGCACGCACTAACGCAGTGAATTGCAGATCACGGACACCCGCGTCCCTTCTGACGAATTTAAGCCTAGCACAGAAAAAAAAACTTCATCAGAACGAAACGGTTTCGCCAGGCTCTTCAGGCTCGAGCCAGGCAAATGCCAGGCACTTTTTTCCCCAAGTGGAATGAGGTCCGTACACTCAGTGACGAAGGCTTCCAGCTAAAGAACCTTGCCCGAATGCGAGCGAAGAAGTGCAACCGATTCGCGTGCGAGAATCGTCGCTCGCGAGGAGGGCCCCCGGCCTCCGGGGCGACGCGTACAGGTGTCCTGATGTTGATTTTTCCAGAATGCGAAATCTGCACATACTTCCAGATGGGAAGCCGCAAGCGACGCTTAGAATAGAGCCGATACGCGCAGACCTGACGCGTTGTGGTTCGCCTGTGCTTCACCCTTTCGCTTAGCTACAGGACAGACGATGCGACAGAACGCGCGCGCGCACGCGCCACCAAAAACGAATCGCAGTTTGCTTTTAGCTCTCGGACAGCTGCCGCATGCCATAATGGTAAGTGATTGCGTCGGCCGGTCTGTCAAAATTCGCACTCAATCAAATTCGTACAGCCACGATGATGCCGATTTGCCCCCCCCTTCCTATCGGACTTCACCGGCTTCACGCAGTCGGAAATTGGACCGATGATCGGAGTGATCTGGTCAGCAACAGTCAGACGACGGTCTCTTGTCTACCGAGGACGGAATTGGTAAAATGTATCTCATCGCCGAGTCAATCGACAATCGATACGGCATCAGCTAGGCCGAATCGCCAAAAATAGAACGAAATTATTATGGTCGCTAGAACCCCACCTGACACACACACACACACACACACACGTTTATAAACTTGCCCTTTCTAAACTACATTAACCATTTTAAATTTGTACATATATGCGTTTAACGATGTATCGGTAGGTATGTAATGGGATCGGAGGATATTAGGAGGTCTCTACGACATAATCCTGAAATGCTGTCAAAACAACAACGAACGACTGAGCGGCGGTGCGCGCCATTATCAGAACCCCCTCGGAACGCCCTGAGCCAGAATCTACAGGCGAAAGAGCTTTGCGCTAAATGTTGTGGGCATTTACTAATGACGTCAAGACGACCTCGACTTCCTTCAATTAGCTATATTTAGTCGGAATCGATTCCCTTGCATGCGGCAATTCGTTTTCGACGCGTTACCGTCGCGGGCCCAGACGGCCTGGGCGGGTCGATGTCATCTTAGAGACAGACTAGACACCGTCTACTCGACCTGGAACATGTCCTAGCCTTTAAGACGGCTACTCCGCGTCAGCGAAAAAATCCACCAAATTCTACTATGCGACGCAGTCGGATAATATGTGCTAATATTTCAGAGGAACCGAAAGAACAGTGCGTCGTCTGTCGGGCCACGCGTTCGAGCACGGCGTCGACGCAGTCCCCCAAGGGTTAGCTAATCAAGTGCAAAAACTGTGTTTACGCTTCAACGGCCGGGCGAACGAAAACGGCGCCAAACCTTAGCAGGATAATTCGCGTACGACAGATCGTCATAAACCTTGTACATTAATTCTTCGTAATATTCCGTCGTAGTGCGTCCCTCCTTTGCCGTGAAATTCCCTTCGATTCAAGAAGTTCCTCTCGACCTTCCCTTTCGTCCGACGACTTCTGCTTCGTGCCGGTCGGGTCGACCCGTACCGCGCACCAACTACCTCGGAAGACCCCCGCAGAGCCGCCGCCGCCGCCGCCCCCCCTGTACGCTACACTGACAAGTATACACACAAACACAAAAACTGTGCCGCACACGGCCTGCCGCCACGAAGCACAACTTATCATCCTCATCCTCCTCCTCCTCCTCCTCCTCCTCATCATCATCATCATATGCGCTGCTCAGATGTCGCCTGTTCCACACGCACACGCGTCGTTCGAGAGCGCCGCTAACGACATCGAGGTTCACTCGCACTCAACTGCACTCGTGTCCAACTCTGTCCCCTGGAAGGAACGGAAACAGTTGGAAGCGTCACGCGCGCCCACCGACGCAGGCCATAGGTAGACGAACGGACGTACAACGAGCGCTACTCCCCCACCTGTATGGCGATCGTATGAAAACGGCCCGAACGACCGAGGGCTCGCGAACATCTGCCGGAGATTTCCAGCGGAAACGAACAACGACGAGGAGAACAAGTGAAAGGTTAACGAAAGGACGAGACGAGGGGTACCATCGCGATGCGCATCGTGAACCAGTCGAGAGCTGATCTTCGCTGTACGTCACCTTCGTCTCTGCAGGACCGATTGTCGACGCTGACCGCTCGCGATGGCCGACGCTGCTAAACGGACGTGGCCCTGCCGCATCCGTTTAGCAGCGTCTGCACGAAGTGCGAGTCCAAACAGAGCCGCCCACGACATTTGGCGACTGCTCGTGACCGTCTCGATGGGCGCCCACGCCCTTAAAGCCGTTTCAGCAGTCGACGCTACTCACACAGCGGAATCGCTAAGGAGATTCGTTCTTCATTTCGCGTAATGACGACGCCACTAGCGTGCGCGTATTCACCGGCACCTGACGCAACTGCGGCCAACAACAGCGGCGGCGACGTCGCCGCCCCTGCGGGCAGGGAAAAGCAAGCGGAGCGGCTTTGGCGTCGACCGGAACTCTCTCACGGGACGTTGGCTGCTGTGTCTATGGAAATCGATGCTGCTCGAGCGCTGTTTGCCCTCGCCAGGAACTGCACAACTGCCAGAACTTCCTCTCCCGAGCAGGGCAAAAGCCCGCCACCACCAACTCGGGACCGCATCGGCAGAACGAGATGGATCGCAGAACAGCGCCGGTTACTGAAGGTTACGGCAGTTCGCCGTTGAGGTTTGGAGTCCATCATCTCCAGACATTTCGCCCCGAAACGCTCGATGGTCCATGGAATTGCCCCCCAATCGAGAGTTAGGCGACATGCGGATCACGCCATCCACGCAGCTGTCTACAGTACGGCCAGGAACGCGCGACGCCTCGCAGAGCGTCATTATCTATTTTCTGGCCGCTGTGCCCACGACCGCTCAAGGACGCATCCTGCGTGCAAAACAGGCGTCCACGTAGCCTTCGCTCGCTCACAGTTCGCCACAGCAGACGCCCTCGTCTACGTGTCGCTTCTTCCCTTCTGAAAATCGCCTGGTTCCCGAGCGTCGTGACCGCCTTCTGTACCGCTCAGCGTTGCCAACTCTGACCCACAGGTGAGCCCACGGATGAGCCCACAACAGGTTCCGCAGATGAACAAGCACAAGAGCACGACGAGGCATCGACTCGCAGACCCCAAAAGCAGCCTGAGAGCAGCCATCAACGCCTAAATCAACCGCGAACTGACGACGGTCGAATCGATTCGTTCTCTCGCCTCTGTTCCTCTGAATGCCTCTCCTCGGCCTTTAATTCGCAGCCTCGTACAAGACTCCATAGACGACTGTAAATACCTGCGAGTGTGCCTGTGTGGGAGCCTGCGCAACTGCCTGCTTGTCCACCATCCGTCCGTCTAATATTAGTACGAGTAGAGCAAATTCAATTAACTGCAATCTACAGACGAGCACCGGCTCCTTTATATATACACGTTGAAGATTCTGATAGAGGGACGGACGAAGAAGAAGAAGCTTCCCCTGAGAGTCCGCTTTCGTCGAAGTCCGACAGCATTGGCCACTGAGCTGTTCGCGTTCGCCATTGCTGGCGACGCGGTGAGAATCGGCGGCATCGTCGACAAGATGTTGTACGATGAGGAAAGGAGGCCTAGGAGAGCTTCCCAGGCAAGCGGCTCCAGGAGTAGGAACTGAGGATATTTTCGGATCTAATCAGCGCCATTCAGTAGGAAAGGAACGGCGAGGAGTTACCCGACAGACGCGGTCGCCGACCGACCACGAGCGCCCGATTGAAATCCAGCGCAACCTTCGCTCTTCGCGCTGAGGTCATCGCGCCTCCATCACCTCTTCGGCGTAGCTGTGCTGCCGCCGTAGGGCTTCGTTGAGTTCCACGTGGCCTAGCCTTTCTCCTCTCTGGCCCTTATGGGGGTTGTGCAGCTTCCGCAAAAGCGATAAATAGCCAACCAACTCCCTCTCTCTGGCCCCTGCCAACTGGCACGGCCACAGGGGACCTGTCGTAAATGTCGTCGCACGCGAACCGAACAGGGGCCGACCGTCGCGATGTCGTTGCGCACTAATCCAGCTGGCAACACCTCACGAAGTCGGTAACAAGCCCCTTCACTCGAGCCCCATTTCGTCGCCCCAGTGACGCCCGCCCTACACCCAACGATAGAGCGGCAGGACGCTGTCACGGGATCCGGCCCCCCGGGAAACCTATCGGACCTGGTGGACGCGGCCTCCTCCTGGCTGCAGCCTCCACAGAACGAATAGCAGAGAAAATTCGACCGCAAAGCCTAATTATTAGTGTTGGCCTCCTCCTCCTCCTCCTCCTATCACTGTTATGCACTCGACGTTGTATCCTCGAAGGCCGTCACTAAGTCGGCATCGAAACGAGCCCCGGAACGGCGAAGTTACAGCACCAAATGCTGCTCCGTCGCTCCCTGCTCGACATAGTCTATGATATGTTGATGATATGTTTTTAATAAGCGGCGACAACGGCGCCATTGTGCTCCGTCCTGATCCGCACGCATCGGCTATAGCGACCTAACTAGCGACCCCATGACGCGATCCAACGCCAGTCAACACTGACACGACGACATCACCACCAACAACAACAACAACAAGAACAACAACAACAACAACAACAGGATGAGCGATAGTTGGTGCTGCTTCGCCCGTCGCCAGACGCCAGCGTCCAACTGACTAACGCTAAAATTATTCGGTGTTTTTCTTTCTGAAAACATCGACCGAGAGGGATGCGGCGGGACGCGCGCCGTTACACGCGCAGCAGATTTCTGCTGCGCTCATCACTGAAAATATTGGATCTTACATTGGACCTTTCCAGGCTGTTTCCAAGCTGGACGCCTAGTCAGTTGGCCGGGACCGGTCGAGGAGTCCGTCCCGAGGAGTTGTTTTCAGGAACTGTCGCCGCATCAGGACGATGGAGCTGGATAGCTCAATCGCTACTACGTTCAGTCGCGGTCTTTGGCTACGGCCAGTCGACGGCTGTCGTTGTTGTCGGCCGACGGAGTTTGTTGTTACGCGTTTGTCGGTGACCGGGACGACGGCGATTCGGTTCGATGAATCGATAGATTCAAGCAGATATTGGTCGGCTTCGACGTCGATGGTGTCGCTGTGAATAAGCGACTCGTACGCGTTCGCTCGGTCGTTGAGCGTCGTTGTTGATTTAGCTCATCTCCAAACTGAACGAAGCCGTTAGACGAATACGCGAATGCATTTCCCGGTAACGCGCGTAGGCCACGCTTTCCCCGGAACGTGCTCACGTGGATATTTCGTAGACCATCGCTCGGTGGGGGTTCGACGCTCTAAATGCCAATAGCGACCGATGCGCAGCGGTCTTCCGGGTCGGTAGATCGTCGCGATTTCGGCGCGCATTGATGAGCGCAAACGTCCACATCTTAATAATCTGTCTAAAAATTCGAACGGCCTCAATCGAACGTCGGGCGCGACATTTTCGAGGTGTTGCAGTAACAGTCGACCTTCAGCTGACCTTCACTCATTCAAATATGTTTCGTATGGGCTTCAAGCATTACCCGTGGGAACGTCACGCCAGCGACGCCCATACGACGCACTCTCCGCCACCAAAGATGGTCTTCACCGGGGTAGAGACAAATCTGACCATGTCAACACCAACCCGATGTTGGCCATCGCGTTTTACGCAAACTGTCAACGAATTCGTCCTCGCATGGCAGCGAAATCGACTAAACTGTCGATCCTCTGCCGACGAGTAGTAGCTCACACCGTCGCTCAACGACGCCAGAGAGACAGAACCAGTCGCGAGCGTGGATACGCGCACGGACACGTAAAACGTTTATGCGCGTGCACACACACACACATGTATATATATATATATATATATATATATATATAT
>MNPL01011088.1:0-14762 GCA_002081605.1 Tropilaelaps mercedesae
TATATATATATATATATATATATATATATATATATATTTTATCCACAAGCGTACTGCGCAAAAGACATTTACAGAGTTCGTGTATTTGTAGTGCTTTGTCTGTATAAGATAAATTTATAACTTTTTATTCTTCTACTGTATACGTAAAGAATAGTGAACTTGGCTTACCCAATGAAAAAAAGAGCATTGGTTCGATTTTATAAACTTCTTTTTCATCTTATTTTGGCTGCACCGCATACGGGTATTTAATCTGGTCGACGTTATGCTGTGAAAAAGACGTAAAATATATGTCTATGTGTATGTACATCTACTACGAACATTTTTCGTACATAGGTGAAATTGTTACTTAAACCCGATCTCCAGCAGAACGTGAAATGCTTCAGATACTCTGTCGATCCATTTTTGAACGCAAATTTATAATAATAGGGTTTACCTATACAAAATAAGCATAATCAGGGTTACGGTGGCTAATCAACACTCAGATGGGTAGCTAATTTTTTGTAATAGGTTGGCCAGACATCTACTTTTGGTACCCATTAGCTATAACCATAGGACAAGCGAAACGACGTATCGCCTGTGTGTGACGAAAACCAATGTAATCGTGGGTTGATGAGCACATTTTCATGTCAGATTTCGTGAACACACAGTCTGTACACGGCAAAGCATAACATACGCTATTGGTTGTAAGTGTAGAAATCACATTATGGCAAGGAGACATTGAAAGATTAAACATTAAAGGATCGTAGTCTTTTCGAATTAAATAGAAGCCGCATGTTGATAACATATCCTACACAGATTTATCGCTATGTCTGTTGCTAATAAAATGTTTTGGTGTGGTCTCGCCTCGATTCATACCTGATAACGAATCAAACTAAGCCTTTGGGCTTATGGTAGTACACGGAACATCTAATAATGATAGCGTAGTGGAAGCATACGATGGCAGATGGACAAAGCCTAACGAGTATGCAGAACTAGGGGGTAGAAGAAGTAGTAACTAGGGGGAATCTCTACCGTTCAAAGTATCCGGTTCATCGGCTTCAATAATAAAAAGGACTACAAATAAGACCTTCATATAAAACGATACAACTCGAGGTAAATATCGTGCCCTAGAGGGGTTTAAGTTTGCAATTCATTTCAACGTGGTATTTTTGTATTTCTCAAATGCCTAATGACACGGATTAATAGGGCAACAAGAGGGTGTAAGAATCAGAGGATGTGATCATCGATCTTACAAATGATAACGAATTAGTTTTGAGGAACTGATAAATTGAAGCTTTGTTGGTTTGTAAAAAGACTGCTGGATATGCTCTAACGGGTGCGCCGTTATGTTGTGTTTTCTTGCATACTTGAGAAATATAATTACTGCCAGTGCAAAATCAAAACCTTGTGCAGATAACCTTAAGAAGAAGCCAGATTTAAAGTATCGGTCGCATGCTTTTTAATCGGTCGCAATTATTGACACAATTTCTATGGTACATCGAAACATAGAAAAGGTAACAAATAGTTATATCGGTATTCCAGTGTATGTGGTTCTCAACTTCAACAATGACATATCTGACTATAGCCTAGATAATGGTATTACCCAATTATAATTCCACCTCGATACCTTGGCCTAAAAATATCGATTTTTAAATTATTGTTTTTGTGTCGCGTGCATAAACTACTATTTGGAGATATATTAGTAACAGAAAAGACAAGCAAAGTACATGGTAAGTTGGCACGGACGACGCTCATAAGTCCAAAATAATTAAGTGTAAAAGCGAGGTTTAGGAGTCAAAAAATGGGGATGACCTTTTGAAATAACGTAGTCAACTCTGCGCATGGACGAGCTAAATTTCTTCGAAAGTAGGTTATTCTTACCCGATAATTAGTCTGTGAAACAGGATATGTAAATATGCAGGTCTTGCCCTTGTTTTACCAAAGAAAAACGTGTGCTTGAAAGAAGGTGCAATTATTCATGAGGACTAGCAACTGGTAGCGTTATTATGCTTATGATTATGCTTTGTCCAAGCAATTCGGAGCTCTGAACGAACCGCCATTACTTAATATTCGATAAATATTTAAGACGTTATAGTTATCGAGGCATTTACGGCGACGGACATGTGTTTAGTTCCATGTAAAAATAAACATTTAATTTTATTTTGTTAGTTTTGGAGTCAGCCCTGTTTTATGTCTTTGTGTGTGTTTGTCCGTGCTTCAAATATAAAATGTTACATATGTCTCGATTTTGGTCGACAAAGCGGTATGTGCGTCTCACAGTCACATTCGGTCAGTACAAAAACAATTTTACGCTGTTTAAACGTCGTAATGCTCATTGAGCAACCTACATGGTAATACTACGTCTAATATTTGTATATGTGTTAAAAGAGACGGTAGCTAAAGCTGCTGCCAACACTAATGGGACACAAGAGATGGGATGAGAAAAGAACAGCAATGAGTATGGTTGAACGAAAGTGAGCGTTTGGATAAATAAACAAAAACAGCAGTGGTCGGAAAGCATAGTCTAGTCTGGCCAATATGCAAAGTCAGGAATACAAACAAAAGAGGATGCCCTGGACTGGATGATAAGATGTTACAGCGCATACATACACAACAGTCTCGTTTGTGCCTCTCAACCGCTGACATAAAAACGTCTATTTCAAGAGGGCGAAGTATATCTTGGGTTTATCGTTTGTATCTCTGTATTGTTGACGTGTAGGTAATTACGGATAAGGCATTCTTTGAGATCGCAAACGTGTAGAATGTATAAGTTACAGTGAAAGAGTATGCGTATGTATGAATTCGATGCGCAAATTAGAAACTTTCTAATATTGGACAAAACCGGCAAATAAATATACAAGATTTGCAGTATTGCATCATTACGAAAATAGATAAGTAGATCTAGGTTTTGCTCTTTTAGCCATTTTTAGCTATTGTTAACTCGACCCGATCACAAATGCCTTAATAAATATGAAAACAAACTTGCTTAATTAAAAATGCCACATCTCGTGATTTACTGATGTCCCTTTGCGATTTTGCTCCGTAAATATGCAAAGTCAAAATCTACAATATACAATACCCAATATAACAGCTTTTAATATGCATTTATCTAGCTTCTCGTTTTTTACGCCGATGTGCTTGCAAAGAATCGTATGCTTTGTTACAAGGATAACGCTAAACGCATGTTTCCAATATGGCTGAACGATTTGCTACAGCTTATTACTCGGAGCTTTTACTCGAACGCTATTGCGCGAATGAAAGCTGCATTTAGTAAAAAAATACTCTGGCGGCTGTAAGTACAAATATCGACTGCTACATAAAGGCCCGTAATCTTGGCGGCCATTCTAAACGTATTTCTTTTCTTCCGTACTTAGTAGGGTTATAAGTAATTATTCTTTAATTAAGGGTACATCTATAAAACATTTCGTATCATCTAGCCTTAGCAATATTGTTACTTTCCGAAACTACCAATTCGAAATGTGTAAAAATGTTATTGCCCGCGCCAGTATATAAACATCTTATGTGCCCAAAAAATAAATCGTTCAGGGTGGCCGGGCTTGTACTTTTCTAGTTCGTTACCGTGTTTTGCGATTCGGCGTCACCAAACGACCGTTCAAGTGATACTGTACACCGTTTACGCGAATGCAGTGGTACTATTAAAGAGGTAATTTCGTTCCCAATTTTGACAATACAACTAGCATTTGTCACGCTGAGCATGTGTAACTGAAAATCGTTCGAAAAGGCTCCCGGTCAGACATGATACATGTGTCGTTTTGAACCGGCACTGCAGATCCGTGAAATAAACAGGACGCAAACAAGCTTAAGAAGAAAGCAGAAAAAATCAAGTGAGTGAAAATACCTTTGGAATATACCTTGTATATATTCGCGCGCATTAAAGCAAATCCGTCTTTAACACACGTCAAGTATGGTAAAGGCTCACGAACGCCCATCAAACGAAAACCATGTTGCTGGTTGCCACAGCTACTGCTATATAAATGGTGGCGAAAGTATGTGGCAATCTGCGTTTAAAGCCGGCAGACACAACATTTAAAAGGTGCGATTTTCAACTAGCGACGACGCAATTCAAAGCGAGCACTAATGCTAAACCGACCTGACAATATTTAAATAAAGCACACATTATCTTATAATCATACATATGCTACTTATAAACCTGGAAAGAGACAATGTATTCGCTCAGTTGTAGAGTAGTAGCCTGCATTACTATTACGAGACTATCATTTGCAGATCCAATGTACCACTATCTTAGTTTTTATGCCAAATTACTAATTCGGTCGTTGCACGTTAGTGGATTTTATGATGCGTCCTGCTGACACAGAATAATCATTCTTTCTATTCTATCTATAAACACTATTAAGAACATCCATTCATTATTTTTGCTGAAATATCAATGAAAAATGGATTCTTGTAAATGCCAAAAACTTCATGGAAAACACGTTAGCGTATTTTCTATATCAATATGTTAAACACGAGTACAGTAACCTATATGCAAAAGACGCCATTTTATCCTTCATAACACAGCCCGAATAATAGACTTCGAAAACCCTTTGTAGAACACGCCAGTATATATAATCACCACAAAATAAAACGACTGTCGAGCAAATCAACGATTTTTATTTGTAGCTCAGCAACAATCTGTGTATCTCGTCGAAACATGGAACGTGTACACAACCCGTATAATTTGTTACCCAGGGACCAAAATGCTGTAGTGTCGCAAGAATAGTATCGGCTTATTTACTAAAGCACTTTGTGGACCAATATGATTAACTACATTAGTATGTTCTAGAGATAAGCTTAGGCGCAATCGATACGATCCATGTAAGTGGTGTATAAGCATTTGTGTAACGTCACTGAGCTAACGGTATGAGTTTGAATTCAGACGTTTTCCACTAAACTCTGATGCGCGTTGTTTTTGATGCCAGACAGGAAGTAGAACTTCGAGGACTTGAACGCATGGCGGTTTTAGTTAGCGTTCACATTTATTTTCCTAGGTGCGCAATGGTAATTAAAGAGCGGGAATTGCTGTTTCAATAAATTACGTGACCAACAAATACGATATTATGGTTTTCATATGTAAGACTTGCGCTGGTTTCTATTTCGCTTGTAATTGCGAACATAGGCAGACGAAGCAGTTAGACTTGGCTTGCCCATGAAAGCGTGGCTGCTCAAGTAACGGACACTCTTCGGTGATTTTCAACTTAAAAAATTACAGTAAAGAATATTTTTTTTACAAGCGTATATGACGAATGGAGAAACTAGAACGTTATTGCACTAGTACTTGGTGCAAATTGTTTCAATATATCGTAATCTGGTCATCTGTAGTCGCTTCGATGGATGTTTAGCACTTGAGTATAATAGGTGGCCATAGTCATGTGGTAAGCTCTATTTTTTTATTACGCATTTACGTTGAAATCTCACTTGAATAGTGCAAGGTTAATTAGATGTTTTGTCCAGATTTAGATATTTTTATGGGTATTGAACGATTCTATTAGTTAGCTGACAATGATAATACGAAACATTTGAATATTTACACATATATTTATTTTCTCTGGCGGCAATTTTCGGATAGTTAAACACGCGCCAGAATGATGTGATTGTGCTACATAACTTACTCATTTAAAACTTCGAGACACTAGACAGCTATATTACTTACGTTCTTGTGTCCAAATTAAAAACCTGTTGTAATAATTCAAAAAATGGAGGTGCCGAATAATCAGAGTGTTGGGTCATGAACTACAAAACCGTACAAAAATCATATTAAGCTAATTATCCGTCGCTAGGGTTCTTGTGCCGTGCAACTCGCGTATATTCAAAAAACGAAGTTAAGGAGAAAAAACTCGTCAAACCCAGTATTAAAAGAAAAGAAGTTTTAAAATCCACACTTTCCGAGTCGTTTTTTGGCTGTACTGTTTTGTGTATGAAGCTCCGGGAAGCTACTCGACATTTCAGTATTCCAGGACGTAGCGAAAGATTGTTGTGCTATATATAGCTTTGATAACTTACGTATTATCACTGTTGTGCATGATATTAGTTACGTTCATTATAGGTTATGTTGTCTTCTAATATATCGTCTAATTTGATTAAATTCAAGCTACAGATAGAACGAAATGTGCCGATTTTAATGATATTATAAAAGCGAAAAACGTTGTAAAACACTTATAGATTGCATACTTTCGCGGTGTCTGCTACTCATACCATTTGCAACACAGTTCATCGTCAAGGTAACTATGTATTTATGTATTATTTTAGTTAGCTAGCACCAATTCCCAACTTCTATAGTTAAAGAGCGATGGACGATTTCAAATTAGGATTCGCATGTTTTCATGTGTCCAATCTTCACTATTTATTCGGTACGCCTTAAACGTCTGCAGGTTTCTTATCCACTGTTAGAAAAAGCCCATAAATAATGCACATAAAACCGACTAAGCCTCCCAAAAGATAGAACCGCGTCTCTATTTGGCACGCTTTCGTGCTATGACTCTGTTTCAAGTGGACAGATTACCGGAGCTCTTCAAAGCTAATGGAAGCAATGGTGAAGACGAGTTGCGAAGTTTTCATCTAGCGTTAAGCAAGGAAAAGGTCGAAAAACTACTAAAAACTTTTTTGTTAATATTGAGACATTTTAGTTTTCATATTTGCGTATTAGAAATATACATAGAGCCCGGTGGAGGCTAATTACAATATAGAACGGCTATATTGCTGACGCCAAGTCTGCAATATGAATGATATCCACGGTGGTCTACAATAATATGCAATGACATCGTATTTATCCGAAACTAGAAGAAGTATGTAGTACAATCTTTACTGCATGCTCGGAATTAAATAATCTTACTTAGTGAGAAAAAAGAGAAAAGTTCGAAGTTATTAAAGAAAAAACTACTACTAACATGGATTTGGCTGCTCCAGATGATTGTACGTAAAGTTGTTCGATAAAAAGTAAGATATAGTTCATGTTTAAAGTCTAATTTTTCAGATAAGCTAACGCTAAATAACGTATACCGTAATATACCAAAATGCAATGAAATTGCTAATTTTCTCTACTTCGCTCTGCTCCATGTTGTTTTGGAGTTAAGGATTACGAAAAAGTACTTCTTTATATCATTTTAAATATATATCTTATACAATGTTTTAAAAATATGGCTGGAACAGACCTAGGACGCTAAATGATGCGCGCACAGTGCCACGGATCGGCGATAGTCTGCAATCACTAACAGTAATTTATTAAATATACTGGGAGGTTTTTTACCCTACAAATATGCGGTCCGTCCTCATTTTGTGACTGCATTCTTAGCATGCATCCGCTCTAATAGGATGTTTATTTACTAAACACTACTGACGCTAATATGTTTAGGGATACTAACCGTTAAGGTCAACAGCCTTATGAATATATCCGTTTAAATTCCAATTCCTTGCCTCAAACCGTGGTTGGCACATACTAAGCACTCATTATTTGCGAAATGTCTAATCCCACAATTAGTAGTTATGTCAATATTTGAACTGATTTATGTTTGGTTAATTGCCTTTTTACAGAACTAAAAGGAAAAATACCCTCAAGCTATTGAAATAATTTTAGTTTATTGAAAAATATTCTTTTCTTAACCATGGAAATCCCAATTCGTTTATTTATCCCAATAGTTATTTACATAGCTATATCAATGCTACTACTAATTTGCTCGTATCTTCTGCAATTCATATGATTATCTATGTTATGCTTTTATACTTATAGAAACTGCAATCCGATTTTAACTATAAGAGCAGGAATCATGTGCGATTGGTGTAAAAGAAGATGCTTTATAAAGGCGAACACAACCTATATTCACTCCTAATACTGCAGCGAGAGCCGCGTATCATATCGGACTAGACATTGCGAAAATTGTGCAAGCTTTTGAACAATATTAGGTGCTCAATAAGTTAAAGTAATCTAAGATGGGATGTCACATGCTGCGCGACCTTGCCTCTTTCTGTGTCAAGTTCTATATCTTACAGCTCGCACTTGAAGAATGCAGTTCTGCCCTTTCTTTCAAAGTAATTTATGCCCTGGGTCTGATATACGTTGCGTATTGCAAGGCTCGAAGTATTCGATGCTTGTACTACTCATTTTCTTGGAGTACCCGTCTTGAAAACAATTATTGCAATATTTTTAAATAATTGAATAATTTTGCAAGATGCTTTATTTGTTGAAAGGTAGTATTTGAGTATAAGTTCTAAGCATAAATAGAAGAGTCGATTATAAGAACAAAGACAGTCTTCAACCCCTCAATGCGCCAAGTTGTCTAAGTTTTGTGTTATAAATTATAGAATACAATTGACCACATCCTGAACTGCTTATTTACAGCTAGATTATGTGTCGTCCGCATAAATTCAGAGTATGAGAAGATGGAAATGAAAGCCCGATAAATCTGCTATTAAAGAGGACTTTTGTGCTTTATATGGCAGCTACGCAATATTTTTGCATTTCAAAACATAAAAAAATTTTATAGAGTTATTATTTAATATATGCAAGCTATATTTTATCATATTGTTGTGTATGATGCCGGTCAATGCCATTTACGTCGTGTTCTATCGATCGCCTGATTCGGCTGTTGACTCCGAGCTACAGGTAGCATGAAAGTTCCAAAGTAGTTAAGGTGAACAACACTATGGAGCATGCACATTATCTGTTCCTGTGTGCTTTTACTTGTGTCTGTTATTCGTGCGGCTCATGATATTACATGAAATCACATATTGAAGTTTTTCGTTATTAGAGCCACCTATTATAGAATCCCAGCAATGGTTTAGAACGTTGTGAGGTCGCATGTGGGATAGAGTCTTATTTAAATGATCATACGTGTATTTTAGAAGTAGGTTGACTGCCATCGACAATTGTCTAATTTTAGAACTACGGCCATCTATATAGTATGTGTCAACGATTAACTTCAGTCCATTTGTTCTATTCGCGTTAGCAATATATCGTCGCACGAACGCCAAAGACAAGCACACACTCACACACTCACATTCATATAATCACGGCTCCAACAAACAAAGTAAGGAACTAACAGAAATCGGATCACGTTTATTCTCTCCGGGAAACCTGAATCAGGTTGCCTCGCCTCTACTATGTTCTTGCTTTCTACTGCTCCCACGGAAATACGCTATAAGCTACGATTACCACCGAGCTATCGCTGTCACTCTGACCAGCAACTTCCGTCATCGTGACTGCTTGTTATAACTTGGATATTTATTATATTGGATGAGTATAAACGTGGGTTGAGCATTTGCTAATTTCGAAAAAAGAACCACTGGTTTTTTTACACACTAATTTGTAAATGACTGCCTAATCTGTGTATGCGCAGCAAAACTGAGGCCAACTTCGGCAGCATGTATGAAACGGGGTCTCGCATGAGGATTTAAATGCCAATTAAACGACGCAGATTTTTGTTGATTTTTGTTTGAAAGCCACAGCATTATATTTTTATTGTATTCATTGACATACTGTGTCGTAATTAACGTAACATAACCCTCACAACAAAATATCATAATTGCGCATAAAATGCGCAGCCTGAGTTTGACCTTTTGACCTGCTTCTTTTTACTTTTCAAGCTATCTAGTAGTAAAATGCTAGATCACATAGCAAATTCTCAAATGAGCCGAAGGTGCTGTGACAGTATTTACCCATGCTCTAACGTAATTTGAACTCGGTTCGAATGTCAGAACGGAGTGCCCATCGGAAACGTGGCAGTGTTATTCACGACATCCCTGGAGCATCAAGCCGAACGATCGTATTCAGCCGTGGCAGGTTAGTTTCGATGTCTGATGACCAGATGGTGGAATAGCGGTCTCAACGACACGAGCTACTTTGTGGCACCTCGCTATGGCCAATGAGCTGAGCCGAGCTAATCGGGCATTGGATGCCTTCGATTAAACGCTGCAGCGCCCTCAACGGGGTCGGAGAACCATAACGAGAGAGTCATACACGATTGCTAGTGTTCTTCATAATGGACGTTGATAGATAGATCTATTAAGGCTGGTGCAACTATTGATTTGATTGTCTTTTGGTGCCTGTTTACAATATGTATGATTGTCAAAGAACTACCTATAGGTCTATGCATGCAGGTCTATTTGCAAATGGAATATATTGACATACTTTTCAAACTGGCAATTGACTGTAAGATGACGTCAAGTCATATAATGACCTTCAAAATACGACTGATGTTGCTGTTCTTCCTAGTAGCAATATCATCGCTATCCCAGAACAGATAGACATTCTAGGCGAAATTTACATATACTTGTCATAGCGTTTTCACCAAGTGGCATATCGTTAGCAAGTCTCAATCTTGTGTAAATAAAAGGGAGTTGTGTCTTTAGTGGTGGTGCCTAGATGGCTGAAAACCGGTCAGACCACCCTCAACTATGTCGCTGATATCTCCTGGGATTCCATGTGTCCACATGAACTATGTTGCCCATCTCTTTTTGTGGTTGCATCCAATTTTGTGGACTTCACGGGTATAATAGCGGCGGCAGCCGCTGCTTCACGGCTCGTCAGCAACAGACTAAATCACAGACGTCCGATTCGGTTCAGACATTCAGACAGAGAACCGGCTCGCCTCTCCATCCAACTCTCGCCTATGCTATCAGAACTCTCTCTCTCTGCCATTATTCTGACGACGAGTCGGTTTGGCTTACAGGCTTTCGTCTTCCGCGCGGAGTCTCAGAGTGGTGGCATAATTGTATGGTTCCGTAGGGCTGTGTCTTATGTCCTCAATATTCAGGTTAACAAACAGACGAGTACATATAAAAACTAATTTTTACATTCGTATTTTGCTTTCTTTGCTTGGGCGTAAGTGTTTGTGTGCGGGTGTATTTCGATAGATAATACTATATCTAATTATTACGGATACCCTTCAGTGGTGGCGATTGCAGAAATATATCTGCAGAAAAATGTAATCTAAGTGACTGTTTAGCCGTATCATTAGATACTTGCGTTTACGTTAATGTGATGTACTTCGCCATCAGGCTGGTGTGCGTTAAATAAGGCCCGCTCATCTATCTCACTTATTTGGATATATGACCTGCTCGGGATATGCTGCTTACAGATCAATGGACTAACGATGAGGTTCTTAGGGAGTATTTTATGTTTGATATGGTGTGCTCTGATACCTGTCGATTGTATGGAGGTGCGTCGTACCACAATGGATGTAAGGCAAAGTGAAACTCGATATGTCAAGCTACTTAGGAACTGCTCGAGAGCGGCTCTAGTCACCGAGAGCCCTTACGTTGATGTACGTTTTCGAGGTGACTGCTCGTCCGAGTTTGTTCGTGTCACGCATCTCGGATTTCATCAGCCTCGTGAAATCATTCTAGAATTTGTTGTCGAATTGCGCAATGTCAGTCTGCTATCACTCAAAGTAAATGTACATGAAAATCCTCGGCTCAAAAGTTTGTTTAAAAAGTCACCCAAGCTACCGACATTAAAACCTAATCAGACACTGTCAAAAGTATTAAATCTATCTGGATGTGAGGCGCGAGTACGTCGTAATACACGAAAAGTTCCACTGCTCGGTTTATGCGGCGATGACCCGTACCTATGGAGGAGTTGTCGCGATATACTCGACGTCTTCACGGACTCTGCCGAGCCTGACGATGTCGTACTAGCGGTCAAGCTGGTAGACTACGATGAACTAAATATCGCCATAGCCTTTTCCCCCAGCACATCTCCGCCTGATCTGGCATTCTCAAGTCTGCTTCGAGTTCAAGTAATACCCCGAGTTCTTTCGGCAGTCAGGCGTCAGGTGTTGTCAACGGAAGACCGCGATTCATTTTTCCGCACTGTCCAATTACCGGCATCATGCACCTTTGTCCGAGCGCTGACCCAGACGAAAGTGACACAGTTCGCTCAACAGGACATCGACGACCTGTCAATTGCGTTGTTCTGCCGAAAGACGGCACATGACGCCATGGTCCAGCTGGAACTAGTCAATATGCTTGGACAAACGTCGGAGCCATTTTTTGTCACATTGTCGACACCGGTTGACATCGGTTTCTCTTACAACGGCTTGGTGTTGACTGGAATGAAATCTGCCGCTCAGCTCGAAGTGACGAGTTCACGAGATGGCGAAATCCGCGTGTTGGATGGTCTACGAAGGGGCATCCTTCTTGCTGACGGATCGCCCGTTGATTCATTTGGCACAAATATGTCGCTAGACTACAGCGTTCACGGCATTAGCACGGATATCTCCCGAACTATAACGACTGACAACCTCGTTCTCGACTTCTGCTCGTTACACTTTGTCGTCCCAGTGCTGCTGGTGCCGTATGAAGAGCCACGATTCCAGCTGAATCCTGTTCGCGTGGTTCCTGGGCGCCAAGTCGTTTTAAGCCCGAAGCACGTGCAGTTCAATAGTATCCATATCGGTGATTTCGAATTCGTGCTGGCCGGCCACCCTGACGGCGGAAGGCTAACTGTGAACAGTATAGCGGTGAACAATTTCTCATCATCGGCTCTTCTGGATCTAAAGGTGTCGTTTCAAGCTTTTCGAAATGCTTCGAACTCAGAAACGCTCACTCTGTTTTATGCCGTTCCTGGTGGCGAATTCCCGGAGGTGGCTAGTCTTGCCATCGATTTTATCGCACCGAAAGAGGACCGCACTGCGCCTCAACCATTTGACTGCTCCTTGCAATTGGTTGCCCACCCTCGCAATGTGCGCGTTCCCTTGGAAAAAGGCAATCTGCGTTTCATCGACGATGGAGACACGAGCTGTGCCCGAGAAGTAACTTACAATGTAACCTCGAAAAACAGTGCTCTAAATGGCTACTTGGGCGACGCAAATGGCCAACAGATAAGCAGCTTCACTCAAGGCGACATAAATCAGGGGTCGGTTTTCTACTTCCCACCAAATATCTTTCGTCGGGTCGGCGGACAGAAGACTGCTTTTGAGTTTCGGGTGTCCGACGCCATGGGAAACACCGGTCCAACAAACTGTCTGCAAGTGTATCTGGAAGCTCTCAAAATCAGCAAGACTGTCTCGAAGCAAATTGTATGCCGACAAGATGTCGCTTTTGGTGCAGAACTGTTATCGTCAGGATATAACAGCTCGTCGACGAAATTCGGAGTGACGGCTTTGCCTAAGTCCGGCCGTTTGGTGAAGACGAAGGATGACGTCAAAGAAGACTTAGTCGTCGGCGACAGTTTTACGCAGAGCGACCTACTTGCCGGATATATATCGTACCATTCCTTGTTTATGCCAACGAGCGACACATTTGAACTGTTGGCGGTAAACTCAAAGGATCACGTTCTTCGGAAGCGTAAAGTCAGACGATTAAGATTGAAACGACGCAAGTTCAAACGGAACGCGCTACAGTACTTCAAGGTTGTTGTAAACCTTCGCAGTGACGACCACATGACGGGAACGGAAGGCCGCCAAGAACTCAGTATTGAGCTACTCGTTGACGAGGGCCGCAAGAGTAACATCGTTCAAGACGGCTCAAATTTCACCTTGATGACTCCGCCTCGCCATGGTCAAGTGTTCATTGCAACCGAGCGTAATGACAAAGCCCAGATAACGTACGTACACTCGGGAGATGAGATTGGCTTCGAGGAACAAAAGGACAAGTTCGTCGTGGGACACTCGAAAGGCGTGGCAGAGGTATACGTTCGGATTACACCAGTTGACAATTTGGCTCCCGTCATCGATGCCGCAGGTAGCTACAAGGTAAAGGAAGCAGCATCCGTAAGTTTAACTATTAAAATATCCGATGCGGATTCGAAAGCAGCTTGGTGTCACATCACGGATCCGCCAAGCTACGGTAGGGTGACCGTTGACAGATTAGGCCCATTAGGCTTAATCAACGATACGTTCACGGAACACATTCTGTATCAACAAACTGTGCACAGCTTTGTTGAACCCACCGACGATCAGTTTGCCCTGACCTGCTCTGACGGTATCAACATTAGCCGGCCGACTTTCATTAACATATCGGTCATCCCACAGAACGACGAGATTCCCAGTCTTAAGGTGAATAACGTGACTGTTATCGAAGGCCGTGAAGCTCCGATCAAGCTTACGGCTTCCGATGGAGACCTCCCTCCGGATGAGCTCAATTTTCGTATCAGCCACCTTCCGTCACACGGCGTAGTCGGCCTTTTGCAGCCAAATGGTAACGTCGAGCCGATCGTAAGCTTTTCTGAGCACAACCTCACGCTGCTTTTCTATGCTCACGATGACTCAGATAACCTACGAGATTCGTTTGAAGTAGTGGTGAGCGACGGCGTTCATTCGATGCGCCAGAAGGTCGAAGTGAACGTGTTGGCGATTGATGATGAGGCTCCCGTTCTTGTGGCGAACAGAGGTCTACAGGTGCTAATCGGCCGCGCCGCGAAAATCACCCCGCTGGATCTTCAAGTTGCTGATGCTGACAGCGACCCCGGGAGTGTTCGCGTCTACATTGTCAAACAGCCTCGACACGGTGCCGTATGGAGGACTGACAGCATCTCTAATCGTAACCAAACCGCCATCGCGTCATTTAGCTATCAAGATCTCGTGCTTGGCTTGATCTCGTACGTGCATACGTCGGTCGTCTGCTGTTCGGACGACGAGTTCCTGTTCAGCCTTACCGACGGTTTCAATGAGAGCCCCTCGTACGTGTTTAACGTGTCTGTCATACGTCCACCTACGGCTGACAAATCAACAAATATCAGCTACCAAACGCTCAGCACGACGCTCATAAATTGTTCACAACGTTTGCCCGAGTTGAACGCCGATTCAGCCGACATCGAGTGGATCGAAATG
>MNPL01011088.1:20559-80119 GCA_002081605.1 Tropilaelaps mercedesae
CGCGATAAAGACTTACGGTTCGAATCAGTTTTTCAATACTTTTGATCATTAAGTGTTGCTAGCAAATCATAGCGCCAACATAGTCAATTCCAAGGTCCTCATACTGTATGGGAATTAATGTTACTGCTCATCCTACCTGAACTTTGTCAAGCTCTCGGTCACATTTTCAGTATAAAGTTGTCAACACGGAAGGGCGTCGATGAAGAAAGTTAAGGATATATATCCATGAAGAGCCAAGGCTAAAGAGTGCTGGTTCCTCTACTAATCAACAATGCGCTCGTCTCCTGGACAACTCCGCGCTTTATGCTTGGTAAAAATCTCCAAAAATGGGTCCAGCCTCCGGCTATAAAATGAAGACCGCAGTCGCTCTCCCGATTCACTGGATATCCGCTCCTCGGCGGTTTAGTCCGTTCAATGGGCGTTTCACTGTCGGCTCGCCTCTTTAGAGCAGATCTCTAAAGTAGCACAAAGGGGCATATATGTATCGTGCTAGTCACGCCTTCTACCTTTTTGCTCCAGCTTTACTGGAGCAGGCGTGGCAATAAATTGATTGTGGTTTATTTCATTGATGAGAATTTATAGGACAGAGCTAGTGGCATGCCGGAATTGCTACAAACGTAGCAAGAAGAAAACCAACCAACCCCGAAAGGTTCGTGGTACCGCCTGTACAAAGACTGAAACTAGACGGATATGCTCAAAGAGCATGGCCAACGATAAAACTTGACGGTCAGCTAAGAATAGGAAGCGGGTAGGCACTATGAGAAACCTAAGGAAGGAAAAATTGAGTGTGGGGATGGTGTGCACAATACGACTAAAATATCCGGAGCTACTATTGAAAGAGTGTTAGCCGATCCGGTCAGCTTGGTGAGACGATGCCACACAGAATGTCTGCAGAAGACCCCCCCTTCTTCAGAACGAAGTCTTCGCATATGACTTCGATTTCGGCGCTGTGAGACCGGCCGTTGGCTGCAGACACCATCATGCGTGAACCATAGTAAGCACAAGCATTCGACCGGTTAGAGACAGATATTGCTGTGGCCGGGTGTAATACCCAGACACACCCTAATTAAATGGCCCACGACCACATGCTTATCCGCGTAAGAAAGGCGAGTCAACAAATGATCGGGAGAGACCGTTAGTGGCGTGCGCTCGAGTTCCCAGGTTATAACAATATATTACTTACACTAAAGGTGTATCTACGTAATGACAATTTAGGCTCGAAATAGAAGCAAGTCTAGAGACATGGGTAGAGAGGAACGTAGTCTACAAGATGGCAGAGGGTAGTTGGCGTTAACGCGTTGTTCATTAATAACGGAGCGCGCGTAGCACGAATGGCTTGAATAGGAGAATTAATTTGACGTTGGGTTTGCCTTGGATTTACTTCTACAACAAAAACGAGCATAGCTCAGCAAAAACTCACCTGTTTGTATCCCATAGTACGGGGAAAGCCATTGAGATCAAGAGGAACTAGGTTGATCAACTTATATAAAGGTTATAACAAAATCCATGCAAATCGTTAAATGCACTCCTTTCTGTACACTTGTCAATTTCACCGGTAATGGTATTTTACATTTCTGAGAACTTGCCACTAAGCTATACATAAGACTGTTGGAATTCGAAGAATGTTCGAATTTAAAAACTGCATTTAAGTCCTTGTGAACATGTGTCTATATTTGAAACAGCTCTGTAATCATATTATTGATGTCAACATGATAACCTGAAAATGAAAGACCGCGATGGAACTTTCTAAGAAACTTGGCCTGTTGATTTAGTATTCTGTAACAAAACAGTTGTCGTATTTCGCCATAAAAATAGCTTTTAAACTTAATATATCTACAGTAAAAGTAATTTCTGGAACGAGCTGACGAAGTTTTTCAACATGCGAAAATACCGGTTGTTTCCAGATACGTGTGTTTAAAAATAAAAAAATATGTGTGTTAAAAAAGTTATTGCTACGACGGACAAGCTTAGCTATTCCGTAAGCTGAAAGCTCAAACAGCACATGCATTTGTCGTGGGGAGGTGATCGATATTGTTTTTTGGCAAATAAGTTGTTCGGGCTTTTCAGTGGTGATAATGAATATAGCTGGTGTTCTGAGGTTACCGGACTCCTTTCACATAACAACAAGTACTATAAAACTTTTCTTCATTTGATTTATTATTCGGAAGGTGTGTAACCAGATGATAATAGTAACACCACTAGTACAATTCGTTGATTTAATGACTACTCGCTAGACCAAGCACAGGCTTAACGTATACATGTATTACTATCTTCTAAAGGTCAGATTATAAGTGATAAAGTTTGGAAGTGACAAAAGAATGCGTAGTAGTACTCGTTGAAGTAGTCATGGGAATACCACAAATGGCGCTTAACGCTAGGGGTTTGTTGTTTGACAGAATAGCAGAATGTGCCGCAGCTGTTATAGGTAGAAGCAAGCTTCTTATATTCGCAAGCATGCTATCTTTTATCTGCGCATAGTATTCTCAAGTTGGAGGTCAATATTGGAAAGTAGAGTGTGAGCTGAGCCCTTCCGGAGCCCTCGACTTAGGCACTCTTACGTTTTGTGTCTGCGAGAAGGTTTCGCTACATATTCTTCGTCGAGTACCTGAAGAACAGAAACTATTACCACTAAGAGTCTATTACTATCTTTAAATGAGTGTTATTGCTAAAACCTCAAATTCAAACAAATTATGAAGTTTAAACAACTACCGCTTTAATGGCCATCCTTTTTTAAACATCTACGCTATGTATAGAAAATTACAAACTTTCCTAAAATAAATTGATAAAATAATGAGAATGTCTTTGTTCATGACAATTAAGTTGTTTTTCGTTCTTTTAGAGAACATTTGAATCGGACTCGTGCATGCGGGAGAATTCCACTAGTCAGCTTAGCGTCTTGTTTACCACAACGTCTTTATATGTACTCTTCTCTGTGGCCCACCTGTTGGCACACCTGTGCGTATAAAATCAGTTTCTCAGCGCTGCCAAAAACCGAGACAAACAAAGCAACAGTATCAGGGCGTACGTATTTCACGGAGCTGAGTGCTTACTGCTCGTAGCCATCTCACTAAAGTACTTCGCTGCGTTTGTTTAACGCTTGCAGCTTTCGCTCAACACCGAATTCTGCTTAGCTGACGCGAAAGGCTAGAACCGGATCAAGTGTTAGTGACTCTGAGCTAGTTCGAGTTCTATGTATAAACTGTTGGGTGAACTCAAGCTTTCTTCGCTGTTACCCCTGAGCCTGATGCTCTAGTGTTGAGGGGGTGGATGATGTGGGCAGTATTTTTTCAAGGCTTTCCACCTTATCATCCACCATTTCGTCGAAGTGGGAACTCTGTCTTTGTATCATAATAACGACTAACTGATTAACTGTCTCTAAGAAATCAATGTTCACGTTCTCTAACGTTTCTGCCCATACACTTTGCCCGTACATTTGCTAATACACTGTATGGTATATGTGCCTTATAAAGAATATAGGTGACGAAACCTGATTCGTTTAAATGAAATCAATTTCACAATTAATAACGTATTTTAATATTAAATTCACCTTCTCCCTACGAAGAAAACACTCATTATAGTTCAGCTGTCTTCTACTGGGAAACTCACGTGCCGACCAGGAATGAAGGATTCAGTTACAGGAAAAAAAGAAAACCTTACTAAAAATTAACAAAAATTATGTGAACATACTGAACATTGTGAGTGACGGTAAATTTTCGCTTGCCGTCCTTTCATTCCAATGACGAAAGCCTTCTTTGCATTCTCTTGCTGAGCGACAGCTACAACTTACTGACAGACGACCGGCTCGAGGTGGCCAGGCGTCTAGCTGCGCGATCTGCCGGCGAGGGCAACTGTAGCCTGAACGCACGAACAACGTATAATAATGCAGCATTTTTCTACCTCTGGTGTAACCGACGTCGTTTTGCATAGAAATTTATAACGCTGATACGTTGTTATTCGCGTTCCAATATGCCTACGGATGCGTGTAGAAGTAAATTTTACCGAATAGCCAATTCTGCGCGTTTTGCAGTTTGACACCACACGACGCCCAGTGGCTTGACTGATCTATGACTGCACAACGAGAATTAGCTAGCACAACATAAGAAATAAGGCAAAAGGCGTATGGTCGCATAGATGTCAATGGGAAGCTAAGAGAAATAAAAGAAGTAATTCCACAGTGACAACCAGAAACGGATACGGGGAAGACAACCGTAGAAAGAGAAAGGTAGTGGAAAAGCTTTAAAAAATGAATGAAAGTTGTAGAAATGCCACTTTTTGTCAGCGCCAGGTCAAGTGCGACGTTGAGCTCAGATCTAGAAAATAGATGTTCAAAAACGTGGTTCTAGTACCTGTACAGATGCAAGATATGTAGTTGTGTGTTATTTTGGGTAGATTTAATATAATAATAATAATAACAATATAAATCATGATAAGCATATATTTGTGTAAAACGAAGTGAAAACTACGTCTAGTATGCTTTATAAGAAAATACTCCTAGAAACTAACCTTGAGTTAGGTTGTATCTAGAGCGCTATTGCCACTCACAATGTATTTATTATTATAATACCACCATAAAACATGATAATAAATTTTTTAGGTAACACGCTTTTTTGCTAGAATTACCGAAATTTTGGAAAATTGGTGGAATATCTTAATAACATTATATTTTGTGATGAATTCAATGACGATGCCACCGTAATAATAGATTCGATTATATTATGAATGGAAATTCTAATACAATTACATTAGTAGAATTCAGTATACTTGAAGTTTCCTCCTCATTGACTTGAAATTATTTTAAAGGCACAATAAATATAGAGAGATATATTGGGCACAATTGAATATTCAACGTACGTCCTTAAAGCAATTGTGTATTATGCGAAAGAATGCATTTCACTGTACTGAAGACAACTCAACGCCGGATGAAAATTTAAGCAGTATTCGATTAAGCAGTATTACCGTTATTAAGGACTGACAGAGCTTTGTAAAACACCAGGTACATGCACTTCTACGAAAACGAAAAGGATTCTAGTAGATTACAGGCCCATTACACTCTAAACGCTGATTTTTATCTTTTACACTATATAACTCTGTTACCTCTCTAATACCTTTTCATGTAACTATGCAAGACCGGAAACCATGGATATACATAGTTCTAACAAATGAAGCTAGCATTAATAAGGCCTTCATCATAGAATTGTCAAGGGCATACAGATTGTAAAAAGATTCAAGTCAGTTAGAGCATTTGAAGTGAATCTCGAAAGCATATATGAGACACTATGCGTCGAGATGTTTGCTCCAAGCAATGCTCCACCTTTCTCGCGTATTAGATGGATTGCGGTTTTCGTTGTATTAGCTGGGGCGTTTCGTTAGCCGCCTGTTTTTGGGTCGTTGTGGGTTTGAGAGCTGTTTTGTGTCGGCATATCGCGAAACATTCCATACCCAAGTGTGGTCGGTGTCATCTTCAACCGGCGATAGCGCAATCGAATTGACCGTGACCTGTGAACACCGATAGCATCGATATATTTTAAAGACTTTATATAATACACGTTTTTATGTTTGCGGCGGTGACCTGGGTCAGTAAGCTGCTAAGTAGCTGGCTGTAACGCTGGCTCTTGGTGGTTTAGATTCCGGTGATGATGCATACTCCTTGTAGGCTTAGGGCATTTAAACCGCTCGAAGCAATTCGAAAGCAGTCCCAAGCTTAAAACAGAAAGGACACCTAAATCATTGAATGTTTCTAAAATTACTTTCTACATATCAGATTATCGGGATATCTCGAAGGCTTTTGATAATGCTTAATATTACCGCTCACATATCTCACCATGGAAATCGTCTTGAAGCTTATTTCATAGTATATTAAACATTGGTGAATTTGTCCCACACGTATTACTCACTGAATTATTTGAAAGGCTACTGGTATTACGAATATCGCATGTTTTTAAATTTGCTCTCCACATACATTTTTATCTACATCAACTAGAGTAGACTGTACATCCTTCCTTACCAAACATATTTTCGTGTAGAGTGTTACGTTTTTGACACATGCCGTCTACAAAGTATCTTTAGGGGGGTAATAGTCCTATTTGTTTACTCTCTACAGTTTTAAATAAAGGAGTAACTGTATACGGCGTTCGTTGAAGCACTGAGAATGAGTCTAGCATTGCAAAAGTCAGTAACGGTTGCATTACTGGCGCTCCTGTCACTTTTCTGTACGGGTCGCGAGACAAATATTTTGTTGCTTTTACTGAATATAATTCACGTCAATGGGTCTTCGTCCTCGATTTTTCAGTTGTCTTGCGAAATAAGCCCACTATTTTATTTATTAATATTATTCTACTGCCAACATGGTTTTTAGCGCCATAAAATAAACGAAAATTATTGATATTGAAATTTTTGAAACTACCTCATATCAATTCGCCTCAGAAGATTAACTGCGTTTCTCAATATTTAGCATCGATCGTGATCCAAGTTGTGTGCATCGATTACATCATAACACATATTTGCTACGCGTAGAAATATACCGGATCGTCTTCACAGGTGAAAAAGCTTTTTCCCGGCAATCGTTCAGAGATCCGTATCGAAACCGTCATAACGCAAGCAGATTCGGAAAACTATGGAATGCGCCTTAAAAGAGCTCTTACATTGTGGCCAATTGTATACTGTTTTATCCACCGATATGACCGTTTATCTCTCTTGTTGCCAGATTTCTACTACTAACTGTAACAATAAATTTCTTCTATAGAAATCTGCAACATGATAGTATTAATCAAAAACGTATTTTATTACTTTTATATAATTTTTTCTTTAGGCCCTCTGGCTTTAAATGACTATACTCATTTAAAGTCACAGGGCGTAAAGAAACAATGTTAAATTGGCCATGTGATATAATAACTGTTAGTAGTCTTATCTATGCTATTTTGTACGACTGACCACATCCTATTGCCTTGGTATACCTTTCAGGGCTAAAAGGGGTAACATTTGAGTACACCTTAAAGGCTGAGCTCGCTGAGGACGCCACGAACGATACGTTTAGCATTTTTCGACAAAAAGGTATCTTCAAGACAACTTACAGTGTCAAACTATATTGTAAGGCATTTTACAACGAACTGAAACCCTTATCAGTCAGTTGGGCGAGTGTAAGGTACACCATTGGCTTGACTTGGTGGACATCTTAAAAACATTCGATACAAATGATACTAGCATAGTTATTATAACTACCGTTGATCTTTTCGAGATACTTCATTATTATGATATTATTTTCGATTAACTCTCTCCGATGGCAGCTACAGAAATGGCACTGATAACAAGTAGCCAAGATATAATACGCTGTTGCTAGTTGGGCCAGCTCATTCGATATGGGTCGCATGCGAAGTGGTGTTGTCTGGTTGTTTTGGCATCTGTGTGTCTACTATGTGAGCCGTATGAAGCACTAATATTGATCTAAGCGGCATGTTTTGCGAAAGCTATTTTGTGCATACCATACTATTTATTGATTTTTGTTTTGTTTGGTAATCATTAATGGACGCAGCAAGCAATAAGGTCGAAAACATCACGATGAATGTTTACTGGTGCTGGCTTAAGCTCAGTGCTCCATCAGATGTCTCAGCTGGAGAAACTCTCACTCTTGAACTTCATCGATCTGGGATAAAACATACGCTAACGGGTGAGTCAGCCAGTGAATTTGGCTATCTATCATGCATTGATCTATCATTTATATTATAGGACCTTCATTATAAGGGTATAATATTTATGTTTGACAAATCGTATTTAAATAGGTCACCACATTCCTTTTTCCTCCATATACAATCAGATATATTCTCATGCTCTACAGAATGCGCTACCTGGGCTGCAGGAAATAGTCTAGCTCATCAGTTTCGCCTAAGCAGCATCCTCAATATTCTCTGTAATCTTTACGACCTTGATCTAAATGTTTTGACGTTTAATTTGATTAAGTAACAAAAAACGTTTGCAAGGAATGCATTACGTTTGTGTGGATGCGAGAACGCTTAATCGGTATACCAAACCGACGTTATTCAAAGGTATAGAAACATTAACAATACAGTCTCACAAACCAATTACAGAAGGAGTTTTGGAGACACCCGTTGGCGAGCTTCCATTCTCAATTCTGCCGAATGTCTTGACAAAATTCGTTCCCTTGCACGTTCCTGAGAGTCTGGCCGGTCAACGTTTTTCGGTTCGACTAAGTGCTGTTCAAGGCTGTCTTCTTCATAGTATATGCCCCTCGGACCAGACAGTCAGCATTATAGTTCTCTCTTCTAGAAAGGATGTACACTTCGAGAATGACGCGGTGAACGTCCCGGAGCCACAAACGCCCTATTCTAAGGTGAGTGGCAGCTGTACTATTTGACAATCTTATTATGAGGTGCACGCTAAGTAACATCACGTTGCTTTAAGTCGGATCACTTAAGTCGGGTTCGAGCAATCAAAGCATCAATTTGATATGATATTGGCTTGGTTGAAAAGAAGAAGTTCGTTATTTATTATTGGCGACGATAGAGAAAACCAATCGCTCAAATATCTGCAGACAGAAAGAATACATCCAGCGGTGGTAAAGGTAATTTTGCAGCTGAGTGTAAAACCGGAAATTGTCACGTTAGAGGCTGCGATGATTCATTGGTCATTCGTTCAAAGTGTGCTGGTGGCACAAATTCTCGGAACAATTAGAGTAATTAAACCACCAAAAACTTAGTTTACCATCGATCTATTACAGTGCCCATCTATCCATATATTTCACATTAATAATAAGTAATATTCATTCATAGTGTCTCCCTCCTAAACTAAATAAGAGTAATTTGGATGACTAATTGTTCCACAAACTTCAAATATTCGTGTATATGACTGATACATTGTATAAGCTCCTTCGACTATTTTGAAAATAGTCACATAAAATGATTCAAATAAATCCCTCAGCTAAAAAAGCATGTGCTCGGTATTGCCTCAATCGAGCCACGTAATATTCAAACGTATTGCAAAAGTAATACAAAAAGATTTGTTTTCGAAAACAGAGTACGCAGATAAATTACCGAGAATAACTGAAATGAAGGTGCTGGACATGGCTCATAATTGACTCTATGAGATAAGATAATGGCAGTGACCGTGAGCCCGCTTTGATGACTTCATATGAATGCGACACCTGATGTCGCCTACAGACACCTGGTAATGCTGCACAGGTAGCCACTAAGATCAAATTACACTGTGTCTTGGCGTATGAATATTACTTCTGATCAGATTTCTATTATTGAGACACTGCATAGTAATTTTTGCAATAGTTTGACACGCAGCAGAAACGAGAGCGCAATATGAATAGACTAAGGCCTTTCACTTATAACATAGGGAAAATGGTTGGCATTGTATCGAAACTTCATTCATAGACATCGAGTCTGTACGCTTCAAATAATCTCAAGTCCTATTGAACAAAAAATCTGAATCCTACGCTAGCAATAACGTCAAAAATACCAATGAACCCCTTCCAAAGCTGTCACTATTGAAATCGCTTCTGATAGAATAAATTAACGTATCAGCCAAAAGGTACATCTAATTTCCAGGCACTCAATGGCCAGGAACGCTTACGTATTGCAAAACCGATTGGAGGTTTTTACAACATTTTAAACCTCACCAATGTCGGCTGACGTACGTCAGCCATTCTGTACATTGTTATTCTTTCGTTTATTTGGCGGAACATGATATAGTTGGTTAAGGCCAGGTATATAGATACTCTGTTCAATATTTATTTCATACAGACTAAACTGCGTTTGGTTCCGTTACTAAAGATGTATCGTCCTAGACACCGTAGCGTATACAGATCACCTGAAGATCGCCTCTTTCGTTGCTCGACACTCACCCGTTCCAATTTCACTCATCCGTGGCTACAGAATGAAATGGAAAATCGAAACGCAGAAGTTGTCTCAAGTGCCGTTTAGACACCCCCTCTACTTACGGTTCGGTCCGAATTTACTGCGCTGTTAGCACACATTTATTGATATTTTATTGCTTTTCCATCAAATGCCAGTTCAAGACATTGTTGTCGTAAATAGGATTAAAAAATACATCATTACGCCTATGAGTTTTTACGTGTAAGTACTACGAAAATTATTTGTTGCTCCTGGAAAAAACAACCTCGTAAGATGAATAGAGATAGTGCAGGCTAATTAAGGAAAGCGCATCTTACCGGTAAAGTAATACTTTAGGTTTTGACACAATCAAAATACGCTTGAATTCATCTATTGATTTGTTCATTGTACAAATTCAGAATGACTAATTCCTATACGATAGGACTGCGTTCATGCGACTGGCACTTCACAGAGGCTGGCTATTAAAGCACGGTTGGTCTGAATTGGTTCTGTTGTTATTTTAACTTCGTCCAGCAAATTCTTTCATTTGTATTTTATCTATATTGGAACTGATATGGGGACAAATAAAAATGCTGATGACAGTGTCCTCAGGCTGTGTAGATATGGGTGGGGTGTTCACAACTTTCGCATTGGTCGTATCCGAATGCTCGCACCTGATATGCTGCAGAAATCAACGTTCCATTCATGTCTTTTTCTCAGGTAGGTTCATACAGAACAACGCAATACATTATACACTGAAGCCCTTTTTAATTGATATATTTCAGTGTCTCCTGACAGATTAGACCCAGTCTAGTTCGTTAAAGATTCAAATTGGGTAAATTTTGCCGGTGTAATGAAGGAGTCTGTCCACGTTCAGCCGTGTACGGATAATGATATAGTACATATGACTATCGAGGCGCATGTTCGATTCAACGCACAAGAAAGCGCTGGGCGTGAAGTTTGAACGCAGCCTTATTAGAGACGGAGAGTAGTGCCTCGATACGATCTGGCAGCCAAAATACAGACGCTTACATACAAAGTACTCTTCTCATCTGTATCTTTGCGTAAAGTTATAACGGTAGAGGAAGTCTGCAATTTCGTCGGATTTACATTTGGCAGTTCTGCTCTATATACTCGCAGCTGAATTTATCATATGTGACGTATTGATACCTCAATGAAAGGGCATAAAAAAGACTATACAAATGTAAAATGTTGTAGTCCTGTGCATTTCTTACTATTAACAAGTTTACTAAAAATGTCTTTGTCACTAAAGAACATTTTTTTAGTAGCAAAGATTGCAGCTAGTTCATCGAACTTAGTACCAGAAGCACTTACTTGAGTATCCCCTTGGTTTATAAAAACGGCGCTATTTGGTTTTTAGGAGACGTTTTTCGTGCGAGTGAAAAGAAAGCCCTCCCCTCGTCGAATGGATCTCAAGTTTCGGTTCTATACAATAGATGGGACGGCACGCGCAAACGAGGATTTTGTTCCTGTGGACGAAGGTGAGTTGGCTAAATAATCAGATTTTACGATTTTCTGCAATTTGTTTAATTTCCAGCAATTAACTTTATTATGAACAAATATAAATTTTTGCTGCGCCCCCAACGTCGTACCCGTGATCCTTAAAACGTAAAAACTGAAAACTTACATATTATCTATATACGTTGTGCTCTTGAGTAAGCCAATGTCTTAATTTATAATTATATGCACTCCCTACGAGCAAACATAGACATCGATATGTCTGAGTTGGTTTTTGAAAAGTCAAGCGGTCCGGCGGCAACAACGTTTTTCATCAGTATAATAATAGTTTACCTCAGCTTTCCCAACCGTAGTTTGCATACGGTATTCGCGCCAGAAATTTTTTCCTAAATTCCAGTCTTTGGCTTTGTGCATGGTCCTTTAACAAATTTCTATCAAAACCAAGATTGGTCGGTTTGGTTGCTGTCTCATTGTTTATGTTTAAAATGCTTGCTAGCCGATACTGTGCATATATTTTTTATACGACTAAATCTTCATGTATCTCGTTCCCAATAGTCACTACCGATTTGTTTACCTCCGTTGCTTGGTTAGGAGTTTCATGTTAAATATATCTGTGAAGATTTGATTTATTGAGAACCAATGAACAGTAATGTTTTTGATTTATAATAGACAGCCAATAGAGTTTAACGATAAAGCTAAAGCAATAAAGAAAAACCAACATTGAATAGACAGCACATGGATATTCTTCGTGCGGGTGAAAATTGTGCTCACTCGATTAAATCGTAATTCTTACGAATTCCAGTTGTAACTCTCAAGGCCAAAGATGACGACATATCTGTACCGGTCGAAATTCTCGGAGACAATCAGCTCGAAGCAGTGGAATTTTTTCACATTTTCATCGAGCCTCTCAGCGAACATGTACAGTTCAGGGTAAGCCGTATACGACTAGGAGTTTAAATATTTTCCTTTATCAGACAGGTAACGCCAGTGAAGGTTCGGTTTTCTTTCAGCGGTTATGAAAGCACTTAAAGGCGGTGTTTCCAGTGAACAAGCGTATCCTAAAATGTTACAGATTCACTTTATAACAATAATTTAAGATCTCATGTCGGAATATATTGTTAATAATATTACTTTTGTTAGTCATCAAAGGCCCGCGTGGATATTGAAGACAGCCCATCTCGGTTAGCATTCCACAGCCGGCCACTCGTATTCGCAGTTGATCCGGGCACAGGAGAACTTTTGCCACACTCTAAGCTTCTCCAAAAGGGGACTATCCTTTACTGCGCCACGGTAGGAGTTTTCACTTAGTTAGAATCACTCTTGTTACTGAATAATGTGCCTTTCGAAATTCATTAATATAAATTAAACATGTCTTTCGTCAAATTTATTGTCAACTACATAGCTTCGACCTCAGCAATACCAATATATATGCTTGATGTGTTTGCCTCATGTGGGACTTCCTGAGTTCCTGAGTTCCATGAGCTTCCTGAGTTCGTTGAATTTCGAGTATGCATTACTACTTACTCTTGTCGTAATGCTCAGTATACCTAACATAATTCGCTTTAAAGCTCAAAAAGTTTATTTACCAATTATTTTTTACAGGAATGTGATCCGCACCATCCGCAATATTCTTGCTCCGGAGAAACCCTGAACTCTTCTGTAATACGTTACGAATGGAAATCTCTTGTACAGACCACAGAGGAAAACCAAAAGTCGTTTTTCTCACGTAGTTTCTCTGCCATAAAATCTCGAAGCTACCTCACACGTACAAATCGGAAAATTCTTCCCGGTTTCCTCTATCTTCCAGAAGGTAAAATATCAATCATCCATATTGATAAATATAAACTCGCGGAAACTTCAATGTTTTTTAATCAAAAGTTAATATGTAGTTGTAAAAATAAATTTTTGAAATCAAAAACAATTATCAGTATTTATCTGCTTTTTTATAGCTTCAAAGGTGATCTGTTCGGCGAGGCTGACTTCCATTCATAGTAAAGAGCCAGATGGATATTGGGTAAATTCCGAACCGTATCTAATCGGAATGGAAGCTCTCTGTGGAGGGCGAGCTGGATCAAGGCCATTTTCGAGCAAGTTGAGTCTGGATGGTACGTGGCCAACTATTTATGCTTGTCGAATAAACAGCGAACAATATCAAAGAATATGCACTAATGTGCCATTTCTTGGTTACCAAAGCTAGTGCAAAACTACTTAAGCACCACTGGGAAATCGCTAACACTACGGGAGGCAATTTTCGAAGAATTTTGACATGCATCCCGAGTCTTTAATATCAAATCCGACTACTAATCAGCTAATTTTTTACAGAAAACTCCTCTTGTTCTGAGCGAGACCTTTTTTCCTTCGAACTAACAGTGCCACACCACGACGGCGCCATATCCTTGTGGTCAACGAAGCCTATATCTCCTGGGGATTATCAGAGAGCGCTTTTCGCCACGAAGCACGTTTGTTCGAACATCTTCCAAGCCAATGCAAGGTAACTCACAAAACACATATTTGCAGAGAGGCCTAAGTTGTGTCCTTTAAACCCAGAGCGTGCGTCCTCTGTTTTCAGTACGTACTTTCTATGTAATCTATGAACTTGTTCACAGTATCAATACGGGGCGCGCCGGTGGTAGTCGTTCCTATTTACCATATATGTGAATCGCTAATTGGTCCTTGCTTCAACGCTGTGGTTTTTGCCTCTAGTGAGTTTCTAACGGCTCTTGATCTTCACTCGTGCACATGGCACTATAAGCGATTATTCTCGCTAAATGAGCTGTTAGCATGCGGGGCTCAACTCTACTATGGGGATGGCAGAGGTGAACACGAAGAAGATTTTCTGCACGTTAGTTCGTCCACAATAACGATATCACTACCAGTGCACGTTATGTACGTCAGCAATGCGGTCGCCGGCAGGTGGCAGCACATTACGGTGACGAGCGTTTTGCACGTCGCCTTTATCTACAGTAACCTCGCCGTTGGCACTGGAAGTGTGGTACAGTTGAAAGATGCGCCAATGTCAGGTATGTTGTCAAAGCAAGCGAATACAGTGTGAAACGGAGTAACAGTACAGCGTATTTGATGACAAGAAATTACTTAACATGTCGGGATGATGTATCCAATTTATAGACTCCATATATTTATTCTTTAGATCTCGGACTGCCCCTTGCAAAATAATCTTACAACCATTCAAATCAAAACAATTCCCTTACATATTTAAACAACTTAGCTCATAATGGTACTGTCAGGTATTTCAGGAACGGCGGATATCGACAGCATCGGTGTCGATTCACGGGAAAACCTTGTGGTAAACTTTCAAACTTCAATCAATTTTCGGGGAAGACTTGTTGCCGAGAAAAGCGAAGGTAAATGGAAAGTATGATCAGACAAATGCGTCATAACGTGCAGTTAATTGCTTTTTGCACTTTTACAATTGAAATAAGAATAAAGCTGCTTTATTGGGAGCTGTTGGTAAATTATTTTAGTCTTCAAGCGAGCTTTATACTTCTTGGTTTGATCTGTGCATCAATTTAGCGTTTGGTATCAAGCTAGTAGTCAGCCCCAATAAACAATGGAATGCCATATTCGATCATGGTAACTCATTACACTTGAGCGATGGATGTTGCAAATCAGCGGTAACAATATACGTGCCTAATACCATACTCTTATAATATGTCTGCCGGAGATACCATGCGGCAGAATGTGTCCAAGTCAATTCGCTAGCCTCCCTGGCGAGTTTAACCTTGTTCAGCCAAAAAACCAATAGCACTCAACATGAAATGTTCTAGGTCATGCTCGACTGTGATCGAAGCCCATGATCTCAGCACGTTCTTACCGTTATTTATTTATTTATTTACGCCGTAGCATGTTAAATAAATGATGATAGAAAATGTTCTTATATTATATTTCACAAAATTTACTTCTATTTAACAACGGCTGCAGAACGCTGGAACGAGTCTCTACTGATCCTTTCTCCACGGGACGGCGTACAAGGCGCATTTGTACTTCGATTGGAAAAACAACTTTCTACAGCAAAAGTTTCATGGAGTCTACGATCGCTTGCTAAGGTAAGTTTGCTGTTACAGCAAATTACAGCAGATACCAAGATGCATTATCAAGCTCCGTTTTATTCAGCATTTATACGTTGCCACCTTGCAAAATCTTCTGCCCCAATCCTGCTGATTGTCCACACGTCGGTTGGGTTACTACATAGAAGCGGATATTATTAGTGTGCGCGATATAATTTACATTATATGATTATTGAATGATTAGGACTTTTTCAGTAGCCGTTTATGCTCTTTCTTTGAAAATGTAGGTGTATACGTTTCCGTTCAACTTATGGCATATCCAAAAAGTTGCCATCCGAAAGGTATGACTTCTAAACCTCAGCACAACCCTTTCTTCTGGTTATTTACCTTTTTTGAGAGTATCTACTCTTTTCGAAGGTCCGATCGACCGAACTGACGGATGCTCAGAGTTTTTGTAATGAATGGCTTCACGATTTTGTATTCTAAAGGCCTACATCGTGAAAATATAAAGTAAGTTGGCGCCTCATAGTAGATCTTAGCAGGAAAAAAGTAGCCACCTATATTTCGTGCTGAGAGCTGACTACCCATTATTAGCGCAAGAAATCGTAGTCTAACCGATCGACTCCATAGAAAATCACACCCCGTAAAAATCACATTTCATTTATTTAAACTCCACAAATTAAAATGCACATATTTGTTTTTTCATCTATGTAGCTTTCGCGGTATTCAGGAAACTACAGCCTCGCTTTTTATCCCTGCGTGGGAACATCAAATGAAAAATGTGAAGTAAAACCTGAGCTGGCACCCCTTCAATTTGTGTTGCCAGTGGAACTTGAGACTGTTCAGGGTACAAAGCAACCCCTCTATCCAATTGTTTCGTTCATGGAACTGACACTTGCGGACAGGTGGTTGCAAACTGAAATTCAAGATGACCATGCAAGTATCCAAGTGGGCCCAAATGATACCTTTAACAAAGGTAAGTTATTAATTGCTGCCTAAGTAGCAATAAAAAATTTATTAGATTTTGGGAAAATACATTACACAGAGAGCTCAGAACGAGAGTCGTGTAGGCATCCACAGTGAGGGTTTGAGCAGTAAAATATATATTTGTGGCTTCCATTCTGAGTATTATCTGCAATTAACTGCGGCCAGAAGAAAGAATGCGACAAAAACAGAACACAAATAGAAATAATCATTACGTTTTGGTAAGTCTGGCATGGTTGGGTAAGGTTGGAAAAATTTTTATTTAGATTACAAATTGATTCAACTGAGATACTGTAGTTAACGTTACATAACTTGTAGGTGAAAAGGTGTTTGGTGTGGTGCGGAGTGTCCTCAACGGAAGCTCAGCAAAAATATTTCCCTTGCTGACACGCATTCGCCAATGCTTTCTTTGCTACAGTACAGCACGGTCAACAGGAGCTTCTCGGCCGACGGAAGCGAAAAATCAAGTTCTAAGTTGTCCACATAAAATAATCGTATGTATGACGTGAGAATTTTAAACAACTCATATTTAAAAAAAAAGTTTATATACTTTAGTGACTCCCACTGGGAGCATCATTACAATGAGATTCGTCCAAAACAAAAGTAATTTATAGTATAAAATTACCACTTTACTAACCTCGATTACTTCAGGATTGTGAAGCATCAAAGCATCCCACTGACTTATCAACCATGGAACGATCTCTTCGTGGCAGCCTTGCCTCTCAAAATCGTCAGTCATTTTTGCCAGAAATCATGGAGCGTTTAGACTCTCTAGGCGCAGACGCATTCACCTTTGACACTGATAGTCTATTCGTGTGGAAATCCAACGGTGAAGATCTTTCATGGCACGTACATTGCATCTTTGCCGTTGCCAAGGAACACGATGCAGGGAAAGGGTATGCTGTTGAAGTTAACAAAAGACGCACTTGCTTGGTTTGATTAAACGGATGTGCGTATCACTAATAATCATAGGACCTTTACTGACACATCACCTGACTAATTGGCTACTCTGTAAGCAAACATACCAGAATACAACATAATAGAGTATAACTCATACACAATATAAATTCCATTTTTAGAGGATACAATGCGTTTGAGCAGTTATGACTTTTAGCGTAAATTAAAATTGTTGATGTGTTGTTGAATTGTTGACATTTGAACGAATGCAAGGGCACTCAAAGTGAGAGAAACAGTAAAACGTCATCGACAGTAAACCTTCTGACATTGTATTCTTTACCACTCGACTATGGAACGTCAAGTTTTTAAATCAACTGCAGTATTCTGATACTGCTTGTAATGTTAAAAACTACCTATCGAAATAATGAAGAAGAAGCGAAATTGGTCATTATAGAAGTGCACTTTGTACCCGGCGTACGAGTGAGTTTTTATGGCAATTGATTCTAACATAGAACACTGATATAGTTTTTCAAGTCGATGCAAGATTAAAAACCTTACGTCAAAGATTCATAGAAAAATGTTTAATGATGATACAAAACCATTTATAATACACTAACTAAAATGCATCGATTTATGGGAAAGCCCATTTAGTAAATAAATACTGTTTGTCTCAAGTATGTAAGGGTCACCTACTTGTAGGAATATATATAGCTTCTTGGTTTCTACAGCGTACAATGTCTTTTATTTATTCACTTCTCTACCGGGCTGACACAGTTATGGAAAGCTTAACGCCTAATTATTTGCTTTCACATTTTCAGACGGCCTCAACGAAACATTGCTCCTCCTAACGGGCTAGGAGATATAATACTCCAGAAGTCGCTTGCACTACATCTAGGTGACTTAAATCCCGTTGCCCCGCAGGAAAGTGACGATGGTTACCCGTCTCTGGCAACGGCGTACTCGAACGTCGTGGCTGTATTCTTCGGTGCTGCTCTCATTCTTGTCCTTGGTGCAGCCATACTAAACGCTCGTCAAAAAAAACATGTTGCATCATCGATTTATCGAACAGTTCCTCTCGCAGAGCAATGCTTCACACTGCCTGTCAACACCTGGGACTATCAGCGTGAAACGCTCCTGTGATCTACGTGCCAATGTTCGGCGCTCTTGTAACATAAAAAGACCGCAAAGACAAATCTCAGAAGTTAGAGCTTATCGCTTAACCCCTCGTGTATCTTGTAAATACACGATCGGCGAAGTCACATTTAACTCGGGGTACACTCGATGTCAGTCCCGGTGTTCCACTATCCAGAGGCAGATACCGCACTACTACTGTTTCATCAATCCAATCGAGAAATCGGCGGTAACGATTGCTGAGAACAACATAGCAATGCGAGTTACATTGCGCACAGTTTCTAGTCAGTTAATTCAAGAAAATGCATATATACCTGTGACGAAGGTTCTGCACTCTGTAAATACAAGCCCATTACATATATATATATATATATATATAGATATATATATCATCCATGGAATGTGATCAGGCGTAACTCTGTTCATACTGTGATGAGGTGTGTATTATGAAAAATATAGAATATGACATTGATGCTATTATTTTTGGATTAATGTGGCGACATCTAAGTATTATAAAAAAATGTTAGAATATATCCTACATGCAGTCCTCAAACCTATAAATCCTTCGGCATTTCGCTCATCGCCGTTGTAAAAGTAGGTCAAGTTTATCTTTAAATATCTTTGCGCTTTGAAGGATTTGTCTGTCGCAATAACGAATCTCTATTCACGCGAACATTATCAAGACGATTTCGAGAAAAGAAGCAGGCGGCCATTTTTATTGTGGACAAAAAAGTTTTAAAAATCTGGTTTTATCTAGTATTTTTATTTTTTATTTTTACAGTAAAGGTCTTTACGCATTCAACTGAAATGGTCGCTTTTTATGCCAGCCTTTTTTGTGAACACGATAAATGAGGAAAGCGGAACTGGCCACGATCCTGCATGTCTAAGGGCCTCTACATTAGATATTCATTGCATTAATCGTAGTGCTCACATTGAGTTAAATGGTAAGTTTTTTGTATTCCTTTTTGTTGGCTGTCTATTACGCTTTGTGATTTTCATCACCCCTTCTTTTCTCCTTGGTCCTCCTTATAAAAATAGATAAAAATTTTCAGTTCGGCTATTATAACACCCTGTAAAATCTACGATAACGTAAAGTTTGAACACAAACTCAATGAAAAATGATTACATCCTACTGTCATTATAGACGAAGGTTAGTAAGCGTATGCTAAATTTAATATTTTAAGATACATTCATGTTATCAAGTAGCCAATTTTAAAAAAATGTATTTGAAAAACATATCTGATAACATGATTCGCCACATGTAAAATTTTGTCGATTCAAGTTCTTCAAATCTTAAACTCAGAAACATCAGAAGCACCATTTAATTTACAGCGTAATTGCGTACCTATACCAAAACTAAGAAGAAAAATACAGCCATTTGCTTAAGTTTCAACTTGACAGGTGTATTTCCTTTTTGTCATCTTTATTCTCTTTCAACTTCTCCGTTATGTGTTTGTTATTTATTTTTTCAAAGCAGCTCGGGGAAGCTCAAATCAGTCATTCGCCCACGACGCGTCGTCAATCAAGCATCAGTCATCTTCACGCCATACCAGTTCCATTATCAATCATCATTGTCCTCTATATTATTATAATCATCCCATTGTCTTCATCACTTAGTTCATTTCGCTCTCTTTCATGAATTAGTAATCAATTGAATCCAACGGGAAGTTCTCTCCATTCCTTGCTTCACATCATCTTATCCTTCTTCAGCCTTATTATCTTTTATAGCTATTCTTTTCTTATTACCATTGCTATAACTGTGGGTGTTTGCTGCACTTCAATCAGCATACGAGTACTTATATCATCAGCACTGAGTGAGTCTATCTTTGTGAGTCTTTTTGTATGTGTGTATGAGATGATTTTCCTTGCTTTGTTTCAAGTCTCGTAGCTTACATAACGTTAATACTTTTTCTTTTACCATTGTTTAACTGCCTAACCTAAGTTTGTCGACGTCGGTAGCAAGTTTGCTGGTGTCAGGTTGTCTGGTCTTTAGGCCACTTTACTTCCCAAACGTTTGGTTTAGTTTTCGTTCGATTCGTTCAACTGTATCCATGTATGGAAGTATCCGCTTGTTTGTCAGTAGTTAGAGTGCCTCTCGCTCGTCGGGAGAGCTCTTTCAGCTTTCTAGGTAAGTGCCATTGATTTCCATCAAGGGGCTATCAATGATTATGTCTGAGGAAGAGTTTATTCGTCACATTCAGTGATCTCAGCACACTGTTGTTGTGCTGCCGCGGTTGCTTTATTCGTCCGGGCGTCTGCTATAGTATGATCTAGGTATGAATTTTATTTGTTGTAAGCTACAGGTGAATGTCGCTCACACCCGCTACGTTCCATTGGCTTGGTTGCGATCAATCGACTCAAAGTTGTTGGGTCTGTGTGTCAAGCAACTTAACTGTTTCGTGTTCCGCTTTTTACGTCTCTGGCCGGCGCTCTGGCGCCTGCGTTTAATTTCTTCCTATTAATAGAGACCATCAAATAGACATAGGTGGATAGCCTACAATCTATGTTGTGTGTTCTGTTAGTAGTTAAATAGCATTTGCCGTTTGCTATTTTGCGATTTATTGTCCGTGTTATTATTATTACTGTTTTGTCTTAGCACGCAGTTAATATTAGTAATATCAACGTACTTAATGACTATTAACATGATCCGCACCTAGTAACAGAATTTGTTTTATAGTTCGAACCAGAACAGTTTCAGTCTCGATACTGCGGCGGCATGGGAACTCAGCCTGCTTATGGCACACGCTCAGCTTTACTCAAACTTTTCTCTATTTTTACCCGACTAGAGTCGGAGACGTCCGTCCTTAATGTATGCGTGTGAAGTACTGGCGTGGCGAAGCAGGCACACAGAGAGCCTTCAGTGGTAAAGAAACGTATTATTATTATTATTATTGTAATTATAATAATAATTACCTTTATAGTCTGTCTGTTGTTGTTAAGGTTACTTCTTTTATTGCCTATGATGATTGCGTAGAAAACGTTAACTTCTGTCCCATTTTCATATTCGTCATCGTCTTCCATTAGATTAGCGCTTAACTTTACCATTTACGCATTCGCTTCCTTTCTCTCTCTTTCTTACTTTCTCTCCTTTTGTGTTAATTATTTAACTCGTCATTATCATCATGATCATCATCATCTCTAAATTCAAGCAACTAGCAAAGTTTGTAAAGGTAACTTTGAACTCGCTGAATTCTAGCAAAAAACATTGAAAAAAAGATCACACTAGTTTGTGGCACTTTTATTGCTTGACAACCCCGACAAAACGGAGGAGGTAGAACGATAATGTGCAGGAGACCTGGCCGTGACGCGTTATCCAGAGAAATTAATTCAGACGGGCTTGAAGTGGTGTAGCAAACGAAAATTAACTCTATCCCGGAAAATCGACGAAAATTAACGCATAGTTGGCTCTGGAGTTTGCTACAAGATGCAAACCGAGATCTGCCAATGGAAAAGCAGGGGAACCATTTAAATAAGCTTTACGACAGCTTTTACGATGTGGATCTTGAGATTTGAGTACTAATATTCACTTTGATCGCAGGCAGGGTCCACTGACATGTGCTGGAGAAGTAGGGAAAAGGGAAAAATATTGAGTCGCACCATCAGATCATCATAGATTTACTTTAGAAGTAAAAAGAATAGCCACTGCCCAAACTGGGGTCTCCAATTACGCCGACCAGGACTGCAGCTGCATTCGCTTCCTAATTCTCCATTGGGGGCTGTGCGGTGCCAGCAACTGAACCTCTTCAAGCTTCTTTCTCTCCTCCCACCTTCCTCGTAGCTTTTCTCTGTTCTAAATTTGTCTGAACAATATTAATTATAATAGGGATAGTATAGGAATATTTCGTTTGCTATTTGTAACATGGTTGTTGATGTTATATTGTTGTTGCTATGAGTCATCGTGTTGTTGTTGTGGTTCCGTGCATTTTGAGTATTGTCTGCAGTTTTTTTGTCTGTCGTCTATAGTCTGTCGATTTTTCTTGTCTTGCTGGTCATTGCGGGCAAACTGCATATACGTGACCGCAAATGATTTTCCTATCTTCCCCTGTTTCACTTTTTGCCTTGTTCTCAGGCGGACGCAAGGAGCCGGACACATATGAATGGTGCCGTCAAATTCGTGGTGTTGGTGACAGGTCAAGACGTTGTACCTACATTCGGTACAAGATACAGTGGCCCCCCTCCTCCGCTAACTTGCCAGAAACGTTCGCGACCTAGTCCCCTCAGCAGACGAAAGTCAAGATTGACAAAGTCAAAGGGTTGAACATCAATGCGTTATTCCAATGCCACCAGTAACCGCTTGTCACTGAGGGAAACACCTGACAACGCTCTAGGGACTTCTGCCCTCCCGAACTTGTTGCAGTCACCGGCCACGTAATAACGAGACGCCTTTTCGTAATAGACGCAAACATAATTTTTTCTTGTCCAGTTGTTTTGTGATTAATTTATGGTTTGTTAAAGTTTAATCATTATTGCCGCGACGAATGAGATTGCACTCTGATGTGACCAATCCTATTGCTTAGCAGGTTTCATTTTTATAGCTCGCTTGTTCGTGTTTTTGTTGTCGTGAGAGCGAGGGGCTGTTATTGACTCGAGATTCTGTTGGCTTTATTTAGCGTCTTCGAATAGTTAGAATTGCGTTGGCTGGCTGTGGCCTGTGATACGGTGGTGATAGTGATGTTAGTTGTGATTATACTAGTTAGGGTCGTAATAGCAGTAGTACCGTTTGCGCTGATGAATTTACATGACCTGCTTTGATTAGGGTTGCTGCTGTTGATGAATGGCAATTACAATTAGTTCGGGTCGGTGTGTCGCCTTTTCAAAAATGTTCAAGCTGTCCGCGGACTGGCAAGCCCGTTGCGGTCTTTCGGCGTGTACGATTTTGCCGCTACGCCTGGACATCGATTCCTGGTCCCCGACGTCTATACGTGCCGTGTGCATGCTCATTTTTCATATCTACAACGTACAAGTGTAGCCAGATGATGTCAGCGGTGCAGACAAGGAATGTTGAATCCTCTTGCAAACTACGCTGCAGTGTCATAGTACCTCCGCGTTTAGAAACATACATCTATTTGTACCATTCCGTTTTACGCCAATTATTCCTCTTATATGTTTCTGAAGTCATACTGATTGTAGCTATTGAATCTAAATGTTTCAAACGGAAGCTCTCCGAGGGCCTTCTGTCCGGCCCGGGTGTAAGCCTTGCGCAACTCTTATCCCCTTTCGAACTCAAGGGAGCTTTTATGGCATCGTCATCCGGCACGTACGTTCGTTCGTTTTGGACCCATTCAATGCATATCGCTCGAAATCGGTCCGTTTCGTAAAAGTGGTTTTCTGTATCCAAAAGTCCCGTCTGGTTACCTCCGGTCCTTCCTAGTCCGGCCTAAAAAGTGGGGCTCATCAGCGATTCGTTCGGCAGCCACCGCGGTAGCCTTTTAACGGCCCAGAAACGAGGACAGCCCGATCCTTACGCATAACATGATTACTTCATTAATATTAGTAGTACTAGCAGTATCCTTTGTTATTATAGATTAGTGTTTAACAACTGTAGTAGCAATATGGATAAATGGTGGTAGAGTAGGTTACGCTCGTTGTGTGATAGTAGTAGTGTGTGTTAATAGTTAGCAATCCGTTAGTATCATCGTCGTTAGGCGGTCTGAATTAATTTCTGCGCGCGAGCAATCATTATTATTATTCATAATTATTGTTAGTTCGGGCACGTACTTAAAGTACGTGTCTCCCGGCGCTACATACATTTGCTCGTAAGACTATACTGTTGTGTTGTTCCTGTTGTTGTGGTAGGTGAGGCTAGGTTAGCTGTGAATTATTATTGAGTAGTTGCTGAAAGCTGTTGCTTTTGGTAGATGTTGGTATTGCGGTAGCTGGGAAAGCCGAAGCTTAGTCTTAGCTGTTGTCGAATGAATTGAATTCGTGGGAGTTCCTCCATTGACCAGTCAGTAACTAGTTCTCTCTCTCTCTCTCTTTGCTTTTTTGCTGCATACACAACGAGAGAAATAAACGTGCGTAGGTCTTCTTTAGCTTGTAATCGTCACATATGTTGGCGTCGAGTGTTCCTACCCTCATGTTGAGTTGTATACCCGAGGTTGTAGGTTTAATTTTTTTTGTCTCTATTTGTTTGCCTATTTCCATTTTATGTATTGGGGTTTTATATATTACACGTTGTCGAACTACAGGTGTATGTGTTGTTTACTCTTGCATTTGTTTCGTTTAGTATCCGACTGTTGGTCTCAAAGAGACGTTTGTCTTGATCGTTTACGTGATATATCAGTTATTTTTCTTGGATAGTTTTATGGTGTACCGACATGTTGACGGCCGAAACGTTTTGTTTTTCCGGTGTTTACCAGTGGAGAATGGTCTTGTGCATCCGCTGCCCGGCCCATTCTGTTTGCTCTAACGAGAATGCGCCGGAAGAGGCGGTCTGAAATCGATATGTAGATGGATTGATAGGCGAGGGGCCTTCCCGAGTCAAGTTGGGGCCCTCGCTTGTCATAGGTCATCCCGCGGGTCGCCGGACGTCATACCGCTTTCCCATGATACATCATCTAAACACAGCGACATGAAGTATCCAGTATCAGAACATGTCTTCACCCCCGTACGTATGTCGTATGTGAAGATTATGTGCCAGGGGAGGCACGCCGCAGTAATCGGCGTGGGAGTGACCCGATCATGTCAGAAGATCGTACGTAGTGGTAGATGGGTGGAACATTATGTCTTGCTGGCAGATCGTCTGCTCGTGTCAGGATAATGGAGGCCACAGAGGCGTGGTCACGATGGAAGTGGGCGTGACGACGCAGTGGGCTCAGCCCGCAGACACAGAGCGGTGTCGTCCGACGAGCCTTGGGTCTTTGTTGTATAGTTTTGACGTATTTCTTTTTTTGGATCAAGCAAACGCGTGCTATAGGCGCGTTGCAGGTGGACACTTGAACGCACACACATCACGCAGATGCACGTTGTGCTTGTGATAATCTTTTAGGCGTTTATGTATTCTCATATTGATTTCGTTTTCTGGTTCTGTTTTGCTGCATTGTGGTATTGTCGCTGAATGGAGATCGCTTGTTGAAATCTTCTTTGAATCGTAGGCTGGCAAGTTTGCATTTGTAGGTAACAGCCATAGCAGACTATCTTTTCCGTTGGTTATCCCGAGAAGAGCCAGTTAAACCATTTCATTTCGGAGAGAGTGTGTAGCGACTTGACAATGCTAGTGCTCATTTCTCTCGAAATCAAATTGTTTTAACTGCAGGGAACACTTGTGGTCGGTGGTTGCGGGCGAAGAGGAAAAGGGGGAATAACGGCGTTCTATATCTTCACTCGTTGGGCTTCTGTCTGCATTCATTTTCATTCATCGTTTTAGTTTTTTGTTAGAGACATTCATAGAGAAAGGTCTCGATAGGGTCGCCCATCTGCACTCGCACTCGTCCCCAGCGTATTGCACAGCCTCGGCTAAATATACCCAAACGAAGAGAGACCGTCCAGTACACATGGGACTGTTTACTATTTTGCACCGATTGTACGCCCGTTGATTTCCCTTGGATGTACCTAACAGGACAGATATCACACAACGCGGCGAAACAGCTTGGTCGATCACTCGGAGTAGCCTCGAGGCGGCGATTCAAAGGGACCGACTGTAGTGCGTTATATTTGACATGCTCGCAGTAAACATAACCGTCTTTTTGGTGCGAAGTTTGCAGCAGGACATCCTTAAAACGAGGCGGTTTGGCATGGCTTGCTTGGTTTGTGTGTTTTAGTTACTGTAAGAGACATATTCAGGTTAAGACAAACGACACTTTGGACGTATGCGGTGATGGCGGTCATGCTGTCACCGCCGGAGGTGTTTGTATATATCTATATATATATACACATGTATACCAATGTTTTTTTCTTTCATGGAATTTGTCATTTGAATGTATTTGTCGGAATCGGGTGATTTATAATTTTTCATATTGTCATTGTTTCAAATATTTTCACTTGCCCACTTAAATTTGACGTACTTCAGCCGGTTTGTTTGTAAAATCCTTCTTAACGTACTTTAGCCTTAGCCTCTCGAATAACGAATTTTAAATGTGGATTTTTGACCTTGTGTTGTGACTGATTTTTGCGTCAATAACGCGACTTGCCTTTACATTTTTTTTTGTTGAAGTGAAAACATGTGTTTACCTGTGTGGACATCTGTGTGCTTGTAAATGTTTTGTCAATGTAAGCTCTACCTTCCACCTCGTCACTATGACCGTGTTCGCGTCAAGTGCGTTTCCGTGTTTTCGGTTTCGTTTACTCATTAGGTGTATGCACTGTTACGGTCTTGATTGGCGTTGTGGTCGTGCTTGTTGTCATCATAATGCTTATTCTTGTCACATTAGTATTTTTATGAAGCAGAATATCACAGTATCGTAAAAAGTACAAACAATAAAATACAAAAACATCATCCTATGGAATTGAAATGTTCAAAAAGCTTAGAGTTTATACTGTACACATGAACGAGAACGACCTGGTTTCATTCGGATTTTTCATTCTATAACAATGTACATTTGGACATCTTGTGGTTTTCATCTTTCATTTTTTCGTTTTTTTCTGTTGGCATTGTTGTTGTTGGTATTGTGGTTGTTGTCGTTGTTGTTGCTGCTGCTTGGCTCCATACGTTCGTCATTGGGCATCAACGTGTTAACGATCTTATGACGTGACGCTGGCATACAGTAGATTAACTAAGTGTATGAGGTACGCAGCTCTTCGCTGACCATGATGGTGGTCATTATGACCCCCTCCGGTCATCTTGATTTATTGTTTGATTGGTTACTTGTTTCGCGTTAGAAAGAACGGGATCGTAAACCGGCCTATGTATGAGGCTAATTGCATACAGTGTTCTTTTAGAGGAAGCGAAGGAAGCGTCCCCTACGGTTTCATTCGGCGTTTAGGTAGTGACGTATTTACTCAGTTTTTGTTTCGTGGATTCTCTGTTAGGTCGGAAATTTGGGGGCGATCGTGGTTCGATGGTAGCATGATTAGTCTTGATGATACGTTTCTAGTTCGTATTATGGACTTATCAATCTTTTCTCTATCTTCCATGATCTTTCTATGATCTTTCTTGTTGCTGTGAGAATTGTCATCGTGAACCGATAATAGCGCTAGGCGGTTGCTATGGTCGTTTGTGTAGTACATGTATTCACGTATACTGTTCGCACGGTGTAACACACTTCTTGTCGGCGTTGTTGTTGATGATGTTATAGCCGATGGAAATGATTGGTTGTTTCATTTTTAATGGTGTCGGGTGGGTATTTGCGACGGCGCGTCGTCGGGTGACGCGCCCAACTTTCTTTAGCCCTGTTTCTGCGTGGTTTCTAGGGTGGGTGGACATTGCATTTTGAGGGTCTTCGACCTGTTCGTACATGACCCTCTATCGATTGTAGACCATCATAGGTAGCTGTTCATTGATTGGTCCTTATCTTACATGTTTATTGTATAGATATATACATATATCAACTTGTCGTTATCGACTATTTTGTGTATCTTGCATCCTTTTTGGCGCCTGTCATATGTTGTTGCATTCAACATGGTAGCTTTCCTCTTGGATCAACTGGATGTAGGTATCTTAACGAGTATGTAGTATGTATGTTGTATTTATGCTGTTTGAGTAATTGCGGTTTAAAAATCGTAATATTGAAATTGTATTCAGTTCGGGATTTGTATCAGTATGAATTAATTCATGAAGTCGTTTGTTGTCAGAGTCGAGGTTTCTGTTAGGTTAATCTTTGTTCACATCATCCTTTGCGTTCAGGTTTTCCTTTTATTTTTCTTTCTGCTCATTCATACGCTTATCTCATCTCGACAGATGGATAGATATCGCTTCGTTAAGTAACTCGGCCTGTCTTTTCTTCCTTTATGTCAAATAGCATATCATACCATAATATTATGATTGAAAGCTAAACCTTAGCTTAAATATAGAAGAACCTCCTCTTCCCGTTCACCGGCTCCAACCAATTCACGAGGAGAGGTACGCAGAGATAGAATATGGTTTGTGTGACATGCGATAGATGTTTCGTCGGTAATTAGCATTAGATATAACCTGGTTGGTTGATTGGTAGAATCAATGGTTAGTTATCAGCAGTTTGGTTAGTTAAGATTAGAGTGTTGAGTACTTAGTTGAGAGTTAGTAGAGAGTAGTAATATTAGAGTTTGAGAATAGTAACAATTGCTCGAAGAGAAATGTGGAAGAAACAGTGAAAGAGTCAGAGATAGTCGACGAGAGAGCGGCTGAAAAATGTCTGTCTGCCAGTTTCGAAGGGTTTTGCGTACAGGTCCCAGGTAGCGGTTGGCGCCTTACTAAGGCTCGCAAATGCTACGCCGGCTGCACGGGCAGTGCTGGCATAATGGTCGACATCCTTCTACCGCCCTCCGCGTAGAGATAGTAGAGTAGTCGGAAAGATGGTGGGCGCCTCGCAGCATCCACTGCCCGAAGGGAAGGTTGGGCAACCGCGCGAGCCTCGATCCCCGCCAGGTTATCGCGAAGAACATCTAGTAACTCATCGGCATTAGGCAGAAGTGGAGCTTCCGTTCGGTTTCTCCTTCTCCATCACCTCCCCGTACATGAGCTCAATATCAAGGTAGAGCTTGCACGAAAGAACAAGAGTTTCGGGGAGTCTGCGTTAAGATCGAGGAACGCTCGGCTGGATGCCAGGTGGTGGGAGTAGAGGAGAACCTGGCGGACGCTGCGATCGACGACGGAATAGAGAAGGTTGCCGCCGCCAAGTAAGGTGTGGCGCCTGAACGACCGTATTCTTCAGCAAACTCTTCATCATCTTGATCCATTTTCATTGACGCGAAAATGGCCCCTTTATGAAAGTTCGTTTGTCTGGTTTTCAATTGTTTACATTGTTTCATTGTTTATCCGCATTCTCGTAGGGGAAAATATTGTCGCTGATCGTTTACGATACTGTTTACGAGACTCGAGTGGCCTTTGACGTTGACTGGGCAGATTGTGTTTGGTAGCTTACCATCTTTATGTATAGATCGATCTACTATTATTTATATGGTTTCATATTCGGTCGCTATTAGTATTATCATCATTCCACTATTGTGGCTATTACGTTTCCTTTTCTTGTCGGTTGCCTGTTGTGCCCTTGTTGTTGGCACCTTGTGTGGTACATAATCATTAAAACATTGTTTTTGTCGTTGCTAAATAAATGTTTCCGTCAGTAGTGTTTTTATAGTTGACCTTTAGCTACGAGAGGTTCTTAGCATTATTTGTTGTTTCATTACGAAGTTTATATTGTACCGTCGTGTTAGATTGGCCTGGTGGCGCCGAATCCGTGTGTCTCGGGTGTCGGTGGCCTGACGCCCAAAGCGAAGCGATAGCCGTGTGCGTCGCAATCCTCATTTGTAGCTATGTTCATTTGTGCCACGCCTAGTAGTTTATTATTTCTATTATTATACTATTCAACGTTACACTGAACTATTTCCCGAAGTGGTTCGGTACGCAGCGACGTGAAATCACTGACCACACTAGTGGAGGTAAAGACAGACGCTTCGATCAAAAACTGGTTGGTGGAAAACGGAATTTTAACTCTGAAATTTTAACCCCGGATCTCCAGGTATGGTTTTTTTCCGCGCACGTACTTGCGTATGTCCAACATTGATTACTACGAATTGGGCAAGACGGAATCCTTTCCCCGTAGCGCGCAAACACATTTTCTGCCACCAAACGTTTCGGTAGCTTCGCGTTACACAGTCGACAAGCCGACTATTCCAAACCTGTTTTTTTGATGTCTGCAAAGCTGTTGATAGCATGGCTCAGAAGCTAGCGCTAGTAGCTACGTGAGGCGATGTGTGGGGGTGCCTTGCCTCAGGGAGGAGATTCACTGTACTTGCGACGAACCTTTGGGGGTAAATGGCAAAAGGTAAGGAATGAACATTGCTTCTTTTTTTATTTCGTCGTTGACGTTGACATCGAGGAATTGCGCGCGACAGCGTGGCTGGGCAAGCGTCCCATGTTGTCATCGAACGTGTGGGTGTTCGTTGTGTCGTGTAAGTAGCCCGTAATACGTTGATCAGGAGTGAGTGAACATTTTTGTCTGTTTGAATTGCATTAGTTTTTTGTTTGTTTGTATATTTCCGCGAGAAGCTTGCCTCCAATACGGCAGTTCAACCTACAAGTTATTTGATAGTGAGGGGGGAATACTCAGTCGTGACCCCTTTTTCTCTTAGCGAAATGAAGCGCATTTGTGTAAAGTGATGCCCGCATTCATGAGGCTCATCTGCTTGATTTTTTTATAACCCTTAGTTCGGATAATTTCAATGAGCTTTAGTACCATCACCTCCCATCAGCTTATTCGGATTCGTTTTTTTTTCCTTGCTTTCATGAACAACAACCACTCGTTTACCACTTCATAGACTTGACATTATTTTGTTAGCGTCTCACACGCACTCATGCACGCGATAATTATTAATAATCTAAAATACGGTCTAACTGGCAGTGAGGTATACATATGTATAGTCGTAGTAGAACAACCGCACGGAAATAGCTCACACCCGTCTCTCTTAATAACAATTGACAATAGGGAATCGATTGATAGGAAATAGTAGGGAAGGGAATGTTATTACCCACCTCTCACTCCATTCATCGAGGGTACGAAACGACTAATTGTTGAATGACTCTGGCCCCTGGTTGCAGCTGAAGTACGTAGAAGTTTATGGCGCAACAAAAGATGATGCCCCAGAGTGCTTCTGACATCAACGTAGTCACATTCGTGGTAGTAATAGCGAGTTAAGTATTGCAAACATCTCCCAAAATAGCTTGGGAAATATGTTCGTTGTGGCCAGCGTCAAAAACGGTGGCAACTGATTCCTCAACAAATCTTTGTTGATGTGTTTTATGCTGCTTCTTGGCTAGTCTGCTGCAGACAGCCTCCGACCTGGCGCTCCTGTTAAGCAGGTTGGAGTCAGGACGGAGTGACCTTAATAGGCAATCACGACCGCGTATTCAAGGAAAAGGGAAGGGAGGTAGTTGTCATAAGTATTAGTTGATGTTAATACTAGTACTATCCTTATAACTGTCTTATGATATTAATAATAACAATAATTAGCATTATTAGTGCCACCGTCATCGAGATGAGTCATGTAGCATATAGAGTATGCGAGAGATCAGCATTAGATGATCGTCCTTCCTCTAAGCTTTACTATGCGCCTCTTCTCCCCTGTTCTTTTTCCGCTGGGGGTATATGGAAATGGAGGCGTTTTCTTCCATTACTTACTTTTCTGTGTTTTAGGAATACTAGATATAGTAATACTTGCATGATGGTCGATCAGCTATTTAAGTAGTTGTTTATAAATTTGAAAATACATAATTTTAACACTTATAAGGTACCTTGGTTTTGTATCACTTGCAAGAAAATTCGGTCCGAGGACGCTGCGAGGACGGACTAGACGTCAAAATCCCCGGAGGTCGCGCAAGACCTTCGTGCAAGAACGGGACAAGAACGAAGAGTCGTCCACGCCCCAAAAATCGTCTTCCCCTATCGCATTCTGTCTTAGAATCTCGTTTTTAATATCATATTCATTAACGTCGTAAAACAGTTGCTTCACCCTCAACGTGTAGCAACACTGAACGTCATTTTGTCTTCATTTCTACGTAGATAACAAACATGTCGTAAAAAAAATGGCGCTGCGGATCTTTATGATGAGATGGGTGATGTCGCGGTGATAACTCGTTAATAAAGAGTAATTGGCGTACTCGGAACTTGAATCATGGCCATAATGCCATGTCATGATGAATCAATGTCATAGTTATGTCTTAATGGACAGTGAATGTTTCATTTCGTACGAATTGGGAGAAACAGACTGGTCTCGGCTTTAGTGTTCGTAAGTGAATTGCAAATGGCAATCTTCCATGGAGATCGGCCCCGATGGGTATGGCCTATTCCCATACAGGGCGGTTCCCCCGGCGATGATGTTTTTCTTACAATGCTTTTCGGGTGTTATTGCGGAATCAGGAGAAACTGTCGTTTGTATAAACATCTTCCGGGTCCGACGGCGATCTGACCTCAAACAGCAACTGGTCCAGCTGGTTTATACGAACTAGCGTTCCTTCATCGCTGTCCTCGGGTCAGCACCACTCGTCATCGGAGCCGTTGTAACCGCGCGGGGTGTGCACGGCAATGATTGTGTCCCTTGGTTTGTGAGTGTGCCCTCCCCAGAATCTCGCACTTGATCCAAGGGGGTCTCCTGAAATTGGCCACAGTCAGCAGGCCACCGGTAAACAGGTCAGAACCGTTAGAACCAAGTTCCAAACTGGAATGCCGTCTGGACTCACTGTTCATATTCCGGCCTCAACTCGCACCATCGGTGCCCCGCAGTGAAAGGAGAATAGATAAGCTTGGTCAAGCACGGGTCAATAAGACACCGAATGGGGAGGGAGCATCCACGGGTGGTGGAAACTAAAGGGAAAGGGAGAAGACGGAAGAAGAGACTGACCGCTGGATATATTTATTAGCAGCATTGGATGCAGACAATATGAAGATTCTCTACGGTCACGAACGTACGGGTGCCCTGCCAGTAATCGTTATAATAGCGATGTCACGCGTTTGTCACAAAAGGAATTCTTTTTTACTGCAGTAAGGCGCATTTCTATTTGAACGCCGACACAGACGTATTCTCTCCTCCATGTTTTAGCATGTACCACGCCTCTCATGGAAGTTTATAAGGATCTACTTCTCTAACACGTAGTGGTGTTGGCTCCATGTAGAGCGGGTGTGGGAAAGTTAGAGACGAAATTTGACGACCTGCGTTGCTCACCTGGCTTGCACCCATTCGGCAGCTGCTGAGTTGGAGGCAGATGACATAGGTCCCCGTAGAACGGCGGCTGAGTGCTAGCAGACCGGTAGCTGGGATATGGCTCATGTCTACTCCATGTCGTCACGTGGGATGAGGTCGAGCGCGTTGGGGAAGCGCTCACCTTTGGGAAGTTTATCGATCCGGCGTGGCGATAGTGCGCCAACGTTGGTGAAAGCGCCACAGATGGAAGTTGATAGTTCGTTGTAACGTTGTCTAGATTGGCCGACCTAAGCAATAGTAGGGTCGAAGGTTTGTTGGGCGTGGGCGGAAGGCGGCGTCCTCTTCGAACGCCGCCTAACGCGCAGCCGCCCGGTCCCACCGGCAAGCTCTGGGCGGAAGTCGCGGGGCTTGGCGACCGCGACCGCCGATCCCGGCCAGTGGTTCCTGTTTAGGCATAATCATTACGACGAAATGCGGAGCAGATGCGGAACAACGAAAAGAAAAAAAATTAGACCATACACATTTATCGTAAGTAAAAATGATTTTTGAAAATTTTTCAAATTTTCACAGATCTCAAATTGTACTACAAATTACTACGCATTTGCATCTTGACGTGTAGTCAGTTGTTCTTAACAGGCGCATTGTGTGGGGCCAGAATACTTTGCAAAGACATTGGGGCTATCTTGTGAAGCTGACTTAATTAGCTAGCAAAGTTGAACTTTAAGGATAAATTCGGGGAGTCTAGTTTAGCGTAGCTCTAAGATTCTAGCTCTAAGATTGTCTACTCTGCATTGCCTGTCTTACCGTAGTAGTCACTCTGTGTGTGGGTCCTATAGTGATGTTTTCTATGGTGGTGCGATGACGGAGGATGATGTTGGGATGGGGAGCGAGGACTGCCAGGCGATGGTGAACGGGATCTTCTATTGAGAGGAGTAGTTCGGTACTCGGGGCTGGTATGCCTACTGCTAGTGCCATGGTAATGGTGCCGTTGGCCATGACGATGTCGACTGGGGGATCTCTCAAACCGACGTGGTGACGAGAAGTACTCATCTCCGTGCAATTGGGCTTTGCACAGCAATCAGGTATTAAGGACAGAATGAACAGGACAGAGTCACCCATACTGTCTAAAGATGCTAAAGACTTTAATACGAGAGATGAAAACGCCAGACGGAACCGTTCTGTTTTTGAGACACACAGGTTAATAGATTGCTGCGACGTTAAATACCGATTGAATGCTTCGAATTCGTTGTTGGTCCAGTTCAGCCGGAAGACAATGAACGTTTAGGTTGCCTAGGCTCATGCTCACCTCTAGCTCGTCCTCTCCGAGAGGTTTCATACTTGACCATGTCGACGACATCGCTAACTGCGTCCGCTAAGCCCCTTCTAGGCGAGGGCGAAGGCGATCGCCTTCGCAAGTAAGGGGATCGACGTCCTTCTGGGCGTTGTTCTGGAGGCGACAACGAGCCACGGCGACGCGGCGACGGGGACCGCCCTCTCACACTGCGCTCCGGGTGGAGATGACTCGACGGGCCACCGTGCGAACAACCCGACTCCGATCCTGATTATGGGAAGTGGCAGACACCAGTTGAAGATCATGTTAATACCGAGAGTCGGCTGCTAATCGAAGGACGCCAAAAGAAGTCTAACTAAATATAGCCGAACGAGATGAAACGGTAAACCCAGACTTGGTGGACACGATTACTGCGTTCTACATTCTACATTCCAATGAAATACGGGTTGCTATACCTGACTGGAGCTGCTGAGTCTGAGCTGCGTGGCTGGCCCGCTGCTGCGTTGCTGCCGCTACTTCCATTTGTTCCACCTTCGAATGACGAACCACGGGTACGGCAATCACAACAAAATATGCATACGAACAGGTTAGACTGGATTGTATCAACGCACCGGCATATTTATTATTGCTCAGGTGTAACGACAGCATGACAACAACACGATACGGTGAACGGTTCGTTGAGAACAAACATAACGCAACTCAGCGCAATTCAATTGCTGCTCGTTCCCCCTCTAGTGCGATGACGATGATAAGCATACATGACGACCAGGAATAGTAATGACTGCCTGTGAACGGCGGTGGCGGCGAAGACAGAAAACATGTGAGAGTCAAATTGGTAGCCGAAAAAGAAGAGACAGAAAACCAGCATGTAACACCAAGTAGTGCGAAAGCACGCGGAACAACAAGTATATCTGAATGGCTTCTAACGGTTGCACGGAGCACCCTGCACCTTTGCGAGGACCAGGTATGCTAGTGTGCAGTAGATCCGATGTAAGGTCTATACAAACGGTCGACCTCCATGGCGGCCTACTTTGCTTCCAAGGGTTAGGCCGCAAACGATGTCGACTAAGCCTGACGATGATTATCATGGTAATGGTGGCGTTTATAGTGCAAAATAGTGATACCGATACCGATGGACTGATTGAGTCATCCATCGCAAAGCCAGACTGATATGATCACAAGACGACACTTAGCAGCTGGAGGGCTAGTGGGTACAGGCCAGACCTGACCCGCAAGTGGACGCATACGGCCATGGTAGTGCATTCGTGATTTGATCAGGCGGTTAACGTTGCTCTCGTTATCCGAGATGTGAAAACCGATTGGCAGTATATTAGGTGGCGCAGTAGAGAGAACTGTTGAGAAGACATTCGTGATCCAAGAGTGAGCGAGAAAGCGAGGTTAAGACAGATTCCCACGCAGACGACAACAGGCTTAGCTCGAAGTTACAATAACGACGGGGGTGACGCGAAGGCTTTTGGCCACACAAAAACATACAGTCAACTGAGGTGAACTCGTGTCCGAATAGAACTACCATAGAAACGAAACGAATGAGTGTCACAGGAGAGGTGTCCGGTCGTCTGTTTACGATTACGATCTCGATTGCCTGTCGCGAGTTAGAGAAGGCTGCGACAATAGTCACGAGGGCGGTGATGCGGTTCCAGGAACCAAGGTCTTATCCGTAACGTGAAGCGCGCAGGAGGTCTTCTGCAAAGTTAGTAGCCTGTTTACAAACCATCGACCCCGATAATAGAAAGTTTTACACTGAGGAAACTTTCGAAAACCAAGTTTGCCTCCGTGTTAATGAGCAAACATCGCTCTAAACGTCATAGAGAAGAACTTCCTTGCTTAGCGTTTTGGAATGGGAAAATAATAATTGAAACAAATGCTTTTTTGTTGAACTAAGATATTCTGGTATTGGAGTATACTACACATACCATATAAACGGACTGCCTGAACTGCAATCCCTTACCTTGAATAATCCAGCTCCCGGAAATACTTGAAACCTGTGAGCTCGCCAGTTCTCCAGAATCAGAAGGCCGCCATAGACCTTGCCTACTGTTAACTTCCCTGTACGCAGTTCTAAAATTGAAATCAACCAGGAAACAATATGTATTTAGATTACGCAAATCATGCAGTGCTTTTGGTACATAGGCATGGGGGGCTAAATATAACAGGTCGGGGAAACCCGCAAAAATACTCCCTACACTTATGTGAAAAAGAAATCGTTCCGCGCAAAATTCTCACATCTGTAAAACTACTGATCTCTCTCTTGATTTTGCTGCAGGATTTGCAAGCCTTTCAAAGAGTTCTTGGCTTATGCGTCTAAAATTCCTTGTGTCGACGGTGATATGTAAACTCACCTGAGTCTGGGGGGACAAGTTTGTCAGTGACCTTCTCAGCTTGAAGTGGCCAAAGCTTCTGAATGGTGACTCGCAATTCTTTATCTGCCAAATCCATTTCTTCCGCAGGTCGCATTTTTATCGACAGGTTTTCCCGAATCAGCGCAAACAGCGTTGAGGTAAAGTTGACCTTGCCCTCTTCTGTTAACGGCATGTTCATACGAATCAATTTCTTGTAAGCCAGCCTGTAAGGGCATTTGTTTCCAAAACCAAGGGGTGGCTCCATGTTCCTCAGCATGTCGTACATCTCGGTATAATGGATGTACCCCCTGTAAAACGATTAAACAATACCATATCAAAAAATATGTTACAAAAAATACAGTCAATTGCAGTTGCCAATCAAGAATCACTCTAATTAAACAAAAGCCTGATCTCGCTACGAGAGAACACATTTACTTCACTTCGACAGGGACATAAATACATATACCGGTCATTCGGGCCCAATACGTACAGATTTCCTTTTGATCAATATTTTGCAGCGTCTCAATTTTTCTCGGAAGCTTTGATGCAGTAAGGTAGTTTTTGATAAAATCCAGAAAATATTTGCATGGATATGTTGCCTGCTACCGTCGCATGGCTTTTCACCTGCTTACTTACGTGGCGTTTGGATCGTACTCGGCCCACACCCGGATGAACTCGTCGAGGTGATGGGCGCCGAGAATCGACGAGTCTCTCGTCAGGTAGTCGAAGTTGTCCATGATCACAGCCACGAATAGATTCAGCATCTAGACCGACCGAATTTCGATAAGTTGCGAGCCTGACTGTTTTTCCTATGTACTTCTGGTATGTGTAAGCGTTTTATCAGCGCATGGTGTGATAATAATAATTCAAATACTCAAGGAAATAAAAAGTTATAACGCATCAGATTCTGAGGTGAAGTAAGTCAAGCTACATATGATTTATTATAAATAATCGCGCTGTTATTTAATACAAGTCTTCGTCGGCATATGTATAAGGAACTAATGTGCGGATATCCACCTTGTGCGCTTAATGGCCTTTGAGAAATCTAGTCGTTAGCTTCGATATAAATGTTTTTGATTTTAGTATTATTTACACCGAGGTTGAAAACATCCAAAAACTATTTAAGAGGCTTATGCTTAGACTTACGTAGGCTATATACTATATAAAATTGTAAAACTAATCTTAATGGAAAACGCGTTGGTATACTGCTGCTCACCAAAAATGAACAGAAGAAGATGAACGACACAAAGTAGGCGTATGCGATGTTGGAGCCACACTCGTTGGTCGTCTTCCGAGTCAGCGGATCGCAGGGACGCCCCTTGACACAGGCCAACATTATAGCCTGCCATGCCTCTCCCGTAGCGCATCTGTTTTTCGAGCGCGTTTTTGAAGCGCACAAGATCGCACGGGTTCGAATGCGCAGGTTTTTTGGTAAGATGGGCGGAGTTAGACAATGTGTCGAAACACAAAAGAGCGGTTTCATTTGGCGCCCGTACGTAAGACGGAAATATTAGTCTGCATCTGAACTATCTAGACTCGAAATAAGTTTGAAACGAATGCACGGCATGTGCAACAGGAGAACGTCATGCAGCCACTACAGCTAAACAACGACTAAACGACACGAAATTTAGGAAGATGCAACTCATACAGCCTAAAAGGTATGATCTGAACGATGACAACTAGATAGTGGTGACTACTAGATCGCGCACGATATCATCTATTTAGTGCATTTTAGTTACTGCGCCATGATGGCTACACACATGCAGAATGTTTTGGCGGAGGAAAAAACTGTGTGCTTCGCTGAATCGGGTGGATAGATAAGTAGGCAATTAGGGCCAATAGAGTATAGGCAATATCGACTTGTGACGAGGTTGATATTTGACGATAACGATAACGACTGGTTGCTGCTGTTTGTTGAGAGACCTCCTAACTTGCCTGAATAATAGCATCAATCCTTGAAAGAAGTTTCTGAAGTTATTGTGCCTTGTAATTTGGGTCTCGGGAGCAAGCTGGATATTACCGAAAACCTACGGAAGATGCCGAAAGAGAGCGCGTTACCGTTATGACTACGAATCTAAGAACTACTCGAAATTCCTACAGACAACTACGCTGCTGAATTTATGCTAATAGCTAAGCTACTTCTACGACTACAATTCTATAATCTATAAGCTACGGTAACGACGACGGGCTAAGACAACCACGTCTACGTATCGCTTTACTATTACAGCTACACCTAAAGACGTGTTGCCAGTGTAGTGGCCTGTATATGTTCGTGTTGGAGCTCTAGCGAAATAGACAGGTACAATAGTTGCAAGTGTACTTGTTGAGGCACCCCTAAACTAAAAACTACGGTGCCGTATAACTTACACGGAGTCCGCTACGGTAAGGTTACAACAAGAGATTTTAGGTGTCGTACCCTTTCACTCGCGTTCATAATGCATGAAAATGCGCCCAAATGCCAACTCTATAGTTCAGCTGTTGGCATGATACAATGAAGCGGAATCTCCTTCCGGCCATCTTGCTCTATGCTATGTGCGTCATTCTACTGAAGAGAATCGTAAGAAAGAGCTTTCACAATTGTCGAAAATCCATCGTAAAAATCATCCCGGAGCAAATGTTAGAAACAGCTTGAAATTTAATATTCAGATTGGCCTCTTTTCAAAACATGGGGTTGCGGTTCATGGAGGCTGAGTGGCCCCACGAACAAAATTTTTTAGCTAAAATTTGCGATAAATATTATTGAAGTGCAAAAAAATGGAACTCGAAAAGAATTTACCCAATTTATTTCATTGTCATCTTATTCGAACATGTACTCTTTGAAGGAATCAGTCAGTTTTCTAAAATCTTGAAGGTAAATCTTCAAGCTGTCAGTTTGAGAGTTGTTAAAGGACAAATCTGTTTTTAAACATTTGGAGCTGTTAGCGTCTATAAGCTAGAACATGCTTTTCAGTAGACATCGGAATGGGGTTAGCTCAAATTTTAGATTATACTTCACCTGAATAATTATATCACACTCTTAAAACCGACCAAACAATACAATGCATTGAAAGTCTCGGCATTCAAAAGTCTTCATTTTTGAACAGCATGAACTTTCAGGACGAAATACGCAATGCTTTATAGCTCCGCTTAAGACAATACGACGGAAAAAACAATTGGGAAAACCCTATAGCGTGGTTCTATAGCGACGTACGGAACTGTTCGCACACAAAGGTCCAGCTATTAATATACAACGTTCTACTAGCTAGGGGTATTACATAGAGACTCTAACAAGTGTAAGACAAGCATACAAAATAACGCGCCAAGGAAATCGTGTGAGGAATAATCCACCAAGAGGCCAAATATGAAAAAAAATGATGTTCCAATGTCCGAACGAGGCACGGCTAATTCAATTCAGGCCGCTCTAAAGCAGCCGTTGGTCCGCTCAGGATGCATCCTGAAACAAAGGGGACCTTCGGAAGAGAGTCCTAGACGACCATTCCGAAAGATTCCCAGCTCCAGAATGTTCCCGGGACCGGCTGGGTGTCGTGCTGGGTGTTGCTTGGGCCTAGACAAATGGTCCACATGGCCATGGGCCAATCAACGCTAACTCACCGAAATAGCAACATCAACGCTTGGAAGAAGTTCTGAAAGTTGTTGTGACGATTGATCTCATTGTCAGGGTCGAACCTCACATTACCGAAGACCTGAGAAGATTAACACACACACTCAAATTGAGGCCAACGACCACCAACACATCCCTCATTTGATTATTGTACCTCCAAAATCGTAGTGAAAATCAGCCTTAGTTGGTTTAAATCCTTTACGTCCACAAGTCCGATTTTGATTATTGTAGTGATTCCCTGAGAGCGCACTAGCCCAACAAAGCATGGTACTATTCTTGTATTTGTACCTGCAAGTGTGAGCACGATGGAGAACCTCAGCGTTCGTGGAAGGCAGGCAAAAATGCGTCGGCTAGCCGACCACCTGATATAACTACGCAAACAATCTGCGTTGTTATAATTAGTTGTCTCTGCCTATGCAATAATTCTTAGTCATGTTCAGTGTTTGTTGGTGTTATAGCTCGCACCACCGAGCCTTCTCTTTACGGTCGGGCTTTGTTGTGAAAAACCTAAAGGCCGAGGATCAACCCTTTTGTACTTACCTGCATGCCGATAATGGCATAGATGAAAAATAACATGGCAATAAGAAGGCAGACGTAAGGCAGTGCCTGGAATAAAGTGTCAATTGTAATCACTCAATAAATTGCTAGTCTTGATTGTCACACTATTTTGAAGAAAGAAAAACCCACACATCCCCATTGTAATATTTCTCATACATTTTTTTCCGGAAGAGCTTTATTACTTCACCGAGTTTATTCGCATTACCGCCAAAATTGTGCGTGCAGTGCGGCTAAACGCAAAGTAACATACAGCAATCGACCGCGTGTCATTAATTGTTCGCACCTGTTCGCTATAGCCTTTTGTCAAAAAAGAAGACAAGATCTAGAGAGAGAAACATACTCCAATCTAGAGACAGCGAGGTTCGTACTCACTTTGAAAGACTGTATAAATGTCCATAGTAATATCCGAATGGTGTAGCCCTGCCTCAGTAGTTTAATGAGGCGGGCAGCCCTGAACAGGCGAAGAAATCCGACATTGAAGAAACTTATCTGAAAAGTGACAATGATAGGTATAAATCTATTGCAAACGCTCGTTCTTTCTGTTTGTGTATTATCGGGTGTAAAGGGTAGATGCACAAGAGTAGGTTTAAGCCTATCTAGGGAACTACCATTCAAGGGGGGGTGAGTGAATGAATGTGAGAGAATATGTCCATACCAACAAACCGAAATGACAGACAGGAAGGAAAACATTTTCAGTCCGGTATCTGAGCTGTGTAACTGTGATAGCCTTCAAACTAGCCATGCTATCACGCTTCCGAACGCGTAACGCATGGCCACTAACCGGTGGTTTGTTCTTGGGAGGTGTGGGTATGATTTATCGTGACCCGAACTATCCTATCAAAAAACACAGCCGATTCGTGTTTCGCGCACAATACTGGCAAATTGCGCGCGCCTGAGTTCGACATCGACACACACGCACACATTTTGCGACTTCGTTGCGCAGTACCACTTCGTAGACGATGGCATTCACAATGTAATTCAAGCGCTTCGCGCGTTTTCCAAGACACGCAACTTAAGGAAGAAAAAAAGACACTTTGTGACCGTTCATGCAAACTGGCTGACATGAAAAAATCGCCAAGGAACAAAGATTAACCTAAACCTTGGAAACTAGATCAAACGCAAACCGATTTCTTCCAGTTGTATCCAATTAGTTATATCATTCCCGACCACCGATTTAACCGAATCTGCAGTATAATCATCAGTATGCCACATGGCTTGCAGGCTACGTATAATCCAGTACATTATCATACATATTTGTGTATATACATCACTCACATATATATATATATATATATATATATATATATATAGAAAACAGACGTTCACAGACATTCACGAGAGACAGATCAGGACACCGGCCGTCAAACATAGTCGTGGGAAGGGATTGACTTCATTGATACTTCACCAGTTCAAGGTTATGTGTGTTTAGCGTAACAAACAACAAAAGTAGTTCTTCACGCACGCACAGACGCACTGATGAGAATAGTACACCACAGATCAGTCAGTCTAAACGCTTACGCAGTGAACATCAGCAGACCAAATTAAGATGGGTTTGTGGTCCATTATCCTCATGTCATATTCACACCATTACCATTGAAAGCTATACTCGAATCGACGACATCCGTGTCCACTACGATTCCAAGAACTTATCCATCCAAAGTCGGACTAATAACGACGAAAAACACAAGAGTAAAACACTGGGCTAGCGGCCTATGCCTTGTGCTGCTGGGTATGATCATTTCCGTAGAGTTGTTCTGTAGAAAACGGTGACGGATACGGGGCAATCCGGTGAACTAACAAACATTATGTTTATTGACATGTCGAGCGACAACACAAGAAGAAAGGCTGGGGAACAATCGTTAATGCGGGCGCAGGTTTTTTGATCGCGTCAAAAGTTGAGATGCGGACGGTGACACGACGACCAAGGCCATTCCAAACAACAGACACGTGACCAACTGGTGCAGTGGTGAACTCAATGGTATTAACGGCGGAGGGTAGGCTCGTCTGTGGTTTTGTTACTGTCATTGGAGAGTATCCGTTGTTCGCACCTCAGCGTCTTGCTGTCGAAGGGAATTTCTGGGAGTAGGGTTTGGGGTTTGCTCCATGTCGGAGTCGGCGGAAGCCCTTAGTCCACTTTGCTGCTTGAACAATAGAGTCAATACGAAATGTATACATATATTTGAGTTTACACAGGTTCATTCCGGGACTCTGCGACAATGCAGCCCGATTTGATGACTATAGGCTAACTTTGGTCGGTTAGCGAGCATCACAAGTCCGTGAAACTACCGAAATATTCACAAACTAAATGAGATAAACGTTTTGCATGGACTGGCGTATGTACTTGCACGTACAAATTAGCTGGAAAGTAAATTTCGCCATGAAATAAGTCGCACTGTTACTCATTTTTTCACCCAAATCAATCGCTCCTTCATTAGCTATATTCAGCCATCTTATTTACGCTATATAGGTAATCTGAAACTTGATTACAAGTTCTTTTCTGGTTCGAGATGTTGCACATTTTCAGCTTAATAATTAATCAATATAATTGAAGGAAATTGCGATGATCCAAATTAAGTTTTGTGGTTAATACTCGCAATTCTTAATTTGTAGCGTGCATATGTAAAATTTGTTTCAGGTTTAGCTTTCCGTCAAATTCTTTCGAGCACTTCGTTTGTTGAATTCTTTTGTCAAATTTTTCGCTAGATTTATCACGCAAGGCATGTTGAAGGGAATGCCCGTTACTGGTCTACCTCAGGTACAATGGTATCATTTGATTTCTAGTTCATGCATGCTTGAATTTTTCGAGGACGGGTTGCATCTTTAATCGTCTTACCCTTCGTTTATAACACCTTACTTTTCGACTCTCTATAAAAGTACCTGTAAATTTTTTGGTCGCCGTGGGCGCAATAATTAAGTTTGTATATACGAATATATATCTATTAAAACGTCCTAGCTGATTGCGCAGAAGCACAGCCCACGTGAGCATCCCTAAGACTTATCTAAATGAGATCTTACCATCGGATTTCTCGTTATAAAAGAGGTAAATGTAGTCACTGCCGTCAAAATCACTTGTTTAACGTAAAGAATAGCGATAGTCTAATACAAAAATAGCGTGAAAATAGCGACAGCATTCAAAAATGAAAAGTTTTCAACGCTCTCCTTTTTCTTGTAATCGTTTGATTCGTTATAATAGTCCAAAAACATGGCATTACGCTGAACGTTTACACAGTTATTTGTGGTTCAAATTTTTTCCAATCTTCCTTTTTGCATTTGTGCACACATTCGTACTTGTATAAGTGCTATTTCAGAGCAAGACCGAATGAAGTACCTCATCCACACTTTTTTATAATAATTTAAAAATTGACATACAATTATAAATATTAAAAAGCAGTGATATTCACCTCAGTAAGATGTCAAATAAAAAATTGAAAATATAACGACAAGCGATAATATATAAGTGTCTCACGTCATGCAACGTTTTTGGGTCACCCTTAAAAAGTTTTTCTTTAATAGCTGATTTACAATTTTTAGATAGAATTTTGGTATTTTAAAGCTAATACCTAATCTAATCAAGGGAACTCTAGCACAGTTTTAACAGGTGCTAAAAAAGGTTCTAATATGAATATATCTGTCATAAAATGAAACAGAAGAGTAACAATTAAAACATGAAACGTGCTTACAATCGAGTTCCCGCGCACCGCTATATTTGTCTCTAAATCTCGAACTTTTTCATGTAAATATATGTACTAATTTTTAATAATAGAGTGCAAAATAAATTGCACAATCTTTCTTATCCACTTATGGTAAACACTAATCCTATAATATAAACGTAAAGAGAATAGATATTTTGATTACTTTTCAGTCTACTTACGTGTCATGAACCTCGTATAGCTTCTCCAGATATTCAACATCATAAGACACATGAATATGAGCAGAAAAAGCAATTCGAAATATAACTAATAATTGTTTTAATTATTGAGCCACTTACTCCGTACTCAACAACGAGCACGTCAATAATCGACCCTATCACAGTGATCAGGTCGAATGTGTTCCAGGAATCCTTGAAGAAATTCTGATAAAGAGAAAAGAAAATGGTTAGTCATAAAATGGAGCGACCGTTGCTAGCAAGGCTATATTCAAACTGATGTCTTACTTTATCTGTATTCATTTGTGGATTACGGCGTAATGTCCTTTAAGTTTGCATATATGAAAAGGCCCTATATGATTGAGTAATAATACCATTACAATTGTGCAAGAATGATCTTTTATTCCTAAAAAAAGCGTTTTATTAAAGAAATAAGTAGAATATATATATTTTAATAAGGAATATGCTGATGGCCATGCCAAAAAATGACATCTTATCGTAAACCGCCACACAAAAACGAACATGCCAATGCATTAACGGGCGTTTTGTTATTTTCGGACGAGGTACCAGTTAAAGCAGTTTTATACTGCAAACATAGAACTGGTTAGCTAAATAATAATGATAATGATAGCACAATATAGGGGGGATAATAATAAATAATAGCGGACGTTACATTCTACTGTTTCGTTTATCAAATTGTTTTCTTACCCGGATTCCAAAGGCAACAAGTTTGAGAAGTGATTCAACGGTGAAGAGGCCAGTGAATGTTGCGTTGAGATAATGCAAAACCCGCGTGAGTTGTTGCGGTTGATTGTGGAACTGTGAAAAGGAAGAATGACTGTCAAACCAAAACATGTCTGAAATTGAAATAATCTGTGATAGGTAATCTGACATCGGAGTTTTAAGGCGGCAGTAAGCCCTCCAAGGGAATTATTGTCTGCTGTCGATTCCTTGTCCACTTACACTGACAGGCAGTGTTGCCGAATATTAACATACACCTAAGATCTAATTGCGAAAAGAGATCAATATTATGTCAAGCTGCAAAATGTACGCGGGTTGCCATATTTGTAAGACTACATATAAGAATATACTTACTTTCATCATTAGTAGAACAGTGTTGAGCACAATTAGCAGTAGAATAAAATATTCAAAAGGCGTTGAAGCGACAACTTTCCAGACTTTGTATTTAAAGGTGGTTTTGTTCTTGGGCATATACCGTTGAAGAGGTTTTGCGTGGATCGAAAAATCGATGCACGATTTCTGTAATATATGAAGTGTAGGGCAATATCAAAAGACACGGTCGGTGTCGATAAGTCAAGCTAACGCCAATGTTCTTAAAAGTTCGAGCGATCAGAAAATGAAGCAGCTTATATGGATCCTCAGGAAGAAAAAGCTGTAAAATGTCCCATCTACAACTTCAGAAAGATATAACAGTTGACTCCGGTGCCTAATACCGTCGCCGCCACTTGATTCGTTTTATTCTATGACATTCGGTATAGTTTTTGACTAAATCAAAGTGAGTAACTTTTAATTTACTCATACCAACCTGGTTTTTGTCTATTTCTCCTTCTTCAAGTTCCTTTTCGCCTTGTTCTTGAAATGTGATGATAATCAAAGCAACGAATATATTTACAAAGAAGAACGGAAATACGATGAAGAATACGATGTAGAATAATGACATCTCAATTCGATATCGAGGCACGGGGCCCTTGTCCTCGTCCGTCGAGTCCATCGAGTTTTGTAGTACCTAAAAAGTCAAGTAAGCAATAAGTACAAACACTGCCGACTTCCGTGGAATTTAAAGACTATGTTTAGGCTATCATACGGTTATACGTTTATTGCTTCAATATATAATAACAGCTTATACTATAACTACGATGGTAGAAAGCCACGGCGCGCATCACATTAATCAATCAGCAATATTGCCAGAACCGAACTATATAAAATACCTGAGGCCAGCCTTCGCCGGTTTGCACCGTGAACAGGGTCAACATGGCAGCCGATATATCGTCATAATGAAAGTCCTGACGCTTCCACAACCTCTTCATCACCTTGGGCGGCTTTCGAGCATCACTGAACTCGAAATATTCCCCCCTGAAATAGCAAGTGTACCGTTAAACTTCTACAAGCTAAAGGATCATCATGATATAACCTTTACATCGTATGATAATATAAATTAACTGACGGTACCCAGGAGCTATGTTCATTCATCGCTGTTCTTTTGTATTTATATTCCCACATTCGTGAAAGCGACAGCTGAATAGTCAAATGAGGACAAAACCTAAATGTTATGCCCCATTTAATACAAAAGTATTGTATGTAATAAAACTAAATCTTGAATGTTTTCGTTTTCGTGAGTACTACGCACTGGCAGTCTTTCTTGTAGAGCATAGTATGATCAGAGCAGAAGAAGAATTTGCCGTTGAACAGCTGCACGGCGATTACGGCGAAGATGAATTGGAAGAGAATGTACACAATGAGTATGTTGAATACGTTTTTTAGTGAAGTCACAACACAGTCGAATACGGCCTTCAGTTTAGGCACTCGTTTAATGGTCTTTAACGGCCGCAAAACTCTCAGGACTCGGAGTGATTTGATCGTACTCAAATTCTGTCCGGTTGAACTCCCGCTAGAAGAGACAGAGAACAGAAAAATAGCACCACACGAAAACCTGACGACCTCGTCCCGAAATATTATTGCAATGTAACGCTGCTTTGCAATAGCGCATGCATAACTGAGCGGGTACAGTAGTATTTATACGAGGTGGCAAATCATTATATGAGAGTGCTAGCTTGTCGTCCACTTGGTCGTTAGGGAAAGACATCGAAATGAAACACATCGTCTTTGCTGAAGAGAGTTACATAGCTACAACTCTTTTTAAGTTTACGCTAAAGCTTTTTAGACAATGGAATTTAAAAAGAAGCGTGTAATTATAAAAAAAATGATGTAAGATTCTAGACGAGTGTTTTTTTTTATTCTAAACTCCAATGCTAACGTCAACAAGGCTCATCAGACACTAACACAGATAGATAGTCTCGCCACCAAATACTTACGCAAACGCGAATGCAATAAGTGCGCATATGACAACGACGGAGTCTAGAATGTTCCACAGGTCTCGACAGTACGAGCCCGGATGCAAGATCACCCCTTGGTCCACGACTTTTAGTATCATTTCCACCGTGAATACGCCAGTGAACGCGTAATCGAAGTAGTTGAGAATCTTGTTCGAAGGCGAATCTTCCTCGACAGGGTCTTCGGCCGCCAGAGCTATTGAGCTCATTGAGATTGTTATCATGATGAACAGATCGAAGTAAGCGAGATTCACCACAAAGTGAGCTGCTCGCCGAATTCTGAAGTGCATAAAACAGAATACATAGCCGAGCAAGGTGTGATAACAGGTATGGTCACTTATTGTGGTCAACGATTACTGTCAGCGTGATGTATATCACTTAATTAGTGTTATAACTGTGCAGACACACTAACCATCACTTACAGTCAAAATCCTATTCTATGGAATGATTGTTTATCCTTCGGCAGTATAATCACGCTAGAGTTCAGACGATTAGTTTGAACTAGTTTGCTCCTTCTAGACTCCCTTGTGATTCTCAACTGCAAGGCTGTATTTAGATACGTTATCAATTTGTTCCGTTTTTCCTATATTAGTAGGTGCTCATCGTTGCTAATTACAGATGTAATAAAATACAACGGTAACATTAAACGAGGATTTCACTTTTACTCACGGATTGGTCGGAGAGCAGATAAACATGGACGAATACGGTAACATTGGTTTTGGGCCAGTTGTCTCCTCCTCTTCTTCACCTTCTTCTGAAAACCCGTTTGAGGTTATAAAAGATAGCAGTAGTACGCACTGATTATGAATGTTGTTATATATGCGATTTTTCCAAAACAAGAGTGTCTCGGCTCAATTTCTAATAAAATAATACAAACTTAAGTAAAAAATACCATATCAGAAGCTGTGCGAACTCAATCAAATTCCGGTTTGTTCGAGAACATTTTGAGATGGCCTCCTATAGTATTCAATTGCTTAAATCTTATTTGGGATTGCGCCTTTTGCAACTTACCATTTTTTGCGTCTTGATCACTGTAACAGATATTAAGTGAAGTAAAAATGTTAGGTTTAAGATGCAGAGGTTTTTAAGTTCACGATGTCACTTTGGCTCTGTTAAAGTGCTTTGTAGAAAAAACCAAATGAGGCTGCCAGATGTAAAATTTTGTGGTACATGATGGATTTTATAACCATACAAAATTTCATGGTGTGCGGTGGATTTTATGGCAAGGCTTAATGGTCTACAACCGTAGAAATCATACAAAGTTACTATTAACATGAAACTTCTGTAAAAGGTTAACAGCGTTGCTCTTTTTGCATTTTACGGCAAATATTACCTATAAGAGAATATAACGGGCACCACCTGATATTGTGTTATACTTTAAAGGTAGTGTAAGCCATTAACTTTTTGTGTTTTACATACCTGCTTTTGCCCTGAGCCGAGTTTGAGGCCTGCGATGGGGAGGGCGGACAGATGTTGACCTCAGGCCCATCTTGGCGCTGCAGGTCGGCCATCTCCTTTTCGAGTTCCTCCTTAGCGAGCTTTTGCTGCTCCAATGCGTCCTCCTCTTCGGCTGCGGTTAGTTCCTGGGCATTGGCCAAATTGTCGACGGCGATGGCCAAGAATACGTTCAGCAGAGTGTAGTTGCCGAACATGACCAAGACAATAAAATACAATGAGTAGATCATACCGCCGTTGATCCCGCCTTGACTCTGGATCCCTCTGTACATCACTTCATTCCAGTCTTCACCGGTTAAGATCTGCAAATCAGCAAGGAAGAACCCACAATTGACAGATTCAGTCTCCGCCCAAATTCAGCTTCACTTCGTGGAATAATTCGTGTCGTAGAGTTCGAAAAAATCGTCAAGTGACAGTTCTGCAAATTTGCGAAATCTGCATGTAGGCCACTTATGTAATAGGTACGTATAGGCGTACGTAACATAATAATGATACCAACTTGAAACACGGTGAGCAAAGCGATCGCGAAGGTATTGAAGTTGGCTGGCGGGGTGCCGTCGGCGAAGTTAAATACTCCGCCGAACAGCTGCATGCCGAGCAAGGCGAAGATCAGTATGAACAAGAACAGCAGAAACAGCAGGGAGATGATGGACCGCATAGAATTCATGAGTGATATCACCAAATTGCGAAGGGATGACCAATATTTGGTGAATTTGAATATACGGAGCAGGCGCAGGGCGCGCAGCACAGAGAGACCAAATGACCCTTCTTTGAAGGATGACCAGATCACCTATTCAGAAATAGAATCGAGAAAGAGAGAAAGTGCGTAGAGGCGAAGGAAAGTTATATTAACTGTACAAGAATGGCATTAAATGGTAAGAAATGAGTTATAAGAAACCAATTACCTGTATATCTGGGAATCTTTTTACAAATAATCTGAAGCTGAGACGAAATAGCGCTATTTTGACTTTAATATCTAGTCAGTTCAGTTTGTTTCATCTCGTTGTTAACATTCATTTTTCTGAACATTCATTCCTGAAGGCTTTACGCTTGTGCGTTGGCTTATAGCGCTTCTCTCATGTAGTAGTACCGCCAGTGAGCTTGAATCGTAACGATATCAGCATACTCACCTCGAAAATGCTGCCCGCGATGACCACACAGTCAAATCGGTTGAAGGATGAAGCAAAATAGATGTGGGGCCCAAGCGCGTATACCTTGATTAACATTTCCGATATGAACAATCCCAGGAAGACATACTCCGCATATTGTAAAAAGGTCTCAAGCCACTCCGGCTGCTTATGATGTTCTACGGCCACACAGGCGGTGTTGAGAAAGACGAGCACGATCACGGTCCAGTAAAAAGGCTGCGTTTTCACTACGCGGCGGATCATGAATCTGAATGAACGTAAGAAAGAAATTGCATTTATGTAAGTTGTGCACAAAATAGTATAACTTGCTGTTACATCCTGGAGGAAAATTGTCTGATGCGTTTAAGTTAATATGAAGTTTCGTAAAGGGTAAGTTACCTACTTCAATTATTCACTACGATAGCTTTCATTTAGCAAATATGCCCTTTGTTACATAGAACGCAAAGGTCAATCCAATTTAGCCGCGTAAATTTCGATTTTTGAGCTTATATGCAAAAAAGGTCGCTGTATCTGCTTCATTAAATTTCTACTTACCGAAAGCGCTTTTCAGCGCGTCCAAAAGCACTTTTTGTGTTCGAATTCGTTTTTAAGAAAGATCCTTAAATGGAAAGAACACGTTAGTGGCGGTCCAATAATGGGTTGAATTTTCTGGTTGATCAAGCAATCCAGTCATACTTTTATTAAGGGGAGTCTGGCCACGACCTCATCGAGATCGGGGGTTTCAGAGACCAATGCTAGCATCGAACTCTTAGTTTATTTAAACCATGTGCACGCGTGCGACAAGTTCAAGAAGCCACGTGGAACTTAAGACACAAGCCGTGTAAACATGCAGTGTACGAGCATCGCAATACAGCATTGCAGACGGAAAAAACATGATACAAGCGCAAGGCTTCTCGTCACGGAGCAGTATACAGTGCATCAAGCACTACTATCTAGACTGCATTCTGCTACAAGATTTCAAAATTCGGCATCTTTCATGGTCACCATCAACAACACGTATTCTCGTCACTAATATCATTCACTGACGGTCCAAAATCTTTGCCCTTATTATTCTTTCTTCTCATGTTTGTATGACACAAGCAAGCCACTAAGGTCACTAGGTCACCCCACATTGTCTGCCGACGTTGCGTGCTTGAAGTCAGCAAGCCATCACAGTTCTATCTAATCGACTGGGACTAATGCACAATCGGCAGCATATGCACAACGGATAAACCGCGGAAGCAGTCTAATCCATTTGACATCTATTGCTAGGAGGCAGGGCTGTTCACAGTCTCGTCACATGGTTGTGGGTGGTGGCGAGAGATAGGAGATGATATCGGATCTGTATGTCTGAAAATACGTGTGTAAATCTGACTGAATTGTTGTCTATTTTAGTGTTGCCTCTCTTGCTTTCTCTCTTTTTCTTTCTCTAGTACAAGCTGTATAATGGGCGCAATTGGGCTTGCTGCCCTGGTCGCATGTCAGCGGAACGTCACAGTCAATTAGTCAGTCACCTTTCCTAGACGTTTGGTCTGCATGGCATCCGGGTATTAGTCGGATGCAGAGACAGCAACGGCACGATCAGAGCCAGAGGACAATGAAGGCCGACATCGGAACATCGGATGACGAGCCGATCGCGCATCAGGACGAAATCGGTCGATTGAACGGACCAGATGGTTGTCGGCAGTCGAGGTTGAGGTCGAGGAGGTTGTCAGCGAGGTCGAAGATTTCAGCCAGATTGAAGTCCGTCATCCAATTTTGTCCATTCGTTAAGTGATTAGCAGGTTATGTAGTTATGTTGATGGTCACAGTTAGGTCGATGACAATTTGCGCGCAGGTTTGCCAACAAGTTCAAGTTAGGAGATAGGCAACTGGTGCTTGACAGTGATATGCCTCACGACAATTTGCCGAGAAGATTGTTATAGGGCAGTCTGGGTAAACAGTTTATGCTTATCTAGATGAAGAAAAAACGCTCAGCGTAGTCATGGATCGTGTGAGAAAGATCTTTGGAAGGCGGTATTTGATTGAATCGAATTCTATGCATTTGCCATTGGAATGCGTAGAATTGATTAATATTTGAGGAGTTCGATTGTCTCGCCAAAGAAACTCTCCCCGCAAGAGAGATACGACAGTGACGGGTCTTCACACAGTGGGGCATACATTGGCAGAGAAAACTTGAGACGATTCCCTCTAAAAATAAAAGCCTAGCTATAAATAGACGCATTATCAGACAGGTAAGTAGCGGAATATCGTAAGATTTCGCACCTTATTAAAGGCAAAGGCGCACATTACTACTGGCTGCAACACGTGTCTTTGAAGGCAGAAATTTCTGTTGGCAGACTCACCAAACCAGAGAAAACATTCGCCACGAGACGAAGCTGAGAACAGTACGTCATTCATAAGTTGACGTGTGTTAGTTCGATGTAGCAGCTTGTCATAGATCTTGACAACCATTTACTTTATTCCATATAGTTAATCTGCATAAGTTAAGAAGTATTCTCTCTTAGTGGCACTGTAGTGTGTAGTAACCAGAAACTACGATTAACGTCTACGGTACATTGGAAATTGTGTAGAAACGACGGCAGGCATAAATGTAGGGCGCCACACTACTGACAATCGGTCCACACTCGCAAGTATTTTACCTCTTGGCAAAAGCCCGCTTGCACTGCGGATTACTATCATTACTAGAAATAATAGCTACTGACTGTCGTGGTAATGGAATCGCCACAACTGAGCTGTGCTCCTGTACATAAGAGTGTTTCGCTCGCAATTCGTAGTTTACTAAAAGTTCTCCGTTCCTCTACCTGTGAGACATAGGTATACAGTAATTCTCGATCTGCATACGAGAGTCACACAGTACAAGAAGCTGTACTAGTAACAACGCAGCATTAAATCCAATCGCAATCTCACAACTAGTAACTACTGAACATCTGTATCGAATCAAATAATCGGTACCAGCTGCCCTTGTTCAGGTGGAGTAGCATGTTGGGCCCAACTTTTCCGTGTTCTGCCACCAACAATTTCTTCTACTAGGCTCGATGAAAAGCACGATCACTGTACAATTTTACACGATACGGTCTATCTAGGATATGTATGTACAGCACGAAACGGTAAGGCCATAATCTTAGCATGTTGCTCCTACGATTGGTCTTCAATTGTCGGAGTAGTGGCGGCCAGTATTAGCTAACCGCAAAGTGCAGCCGAGTTAGCTCCGTTCTGGCAAACACTACAAATGCACCCGAAATGTAAAATAATGGGAGAAAGTAGAGATTCGAACATATACGGTATATTTATATATAAATATGTACGAAACACTACGGGTATAACATATCTGTGAGGGCACGAAGCTCGGTAAGATAGGCAGGTAAAGAAATGGAAGTAAGAGAAAGGGCGCAGAAGGAAAATTGATTAAACCGGTCAACTGCATTCGACACATGAGGACAGGGATTCTCATATGGCTCGGGTGGTTACCAACATGTAACGGAAGGCGGGCCACCAGGTAGTCAAACGACGTAAGGCAAAGAGGCAGTAGAAATAACGGCGTTTTCTGCAGAGCGTGCAGACATAAATATTGTAAGGATCGGAATAATAAGGAAGTTTGCAATGCAGGATAAGTCTTGTGGTTGACTTGATGTTTGCTAATGACAACATAACGTTTGCGGCCAACGGAGCAGGTGTACGACGACTTAGGAGAAAGCTCATGGAAATGAAACGATTTGTGAAGACGCTTGCATATAAACAAATGAATGGCATCTAGAGAGAAGGCACAACAACACGGAGTGCAATACATCTAAGCATGAAATATTCTGTTAATGAGAGCTTCGGGAAGGTCACAATGAAAGCCAGGGATAAACGATTTCGCAAGGAGAATACAAAACGATCATCTTCAAGGAGCACACTGTGGGTAAAAAAAAAGACAGATAAAAGCAACACGCAAGAAAACCAATATATGCGTACATTAGCTTAGACGCAATACAAATACGTGAAGAATGCATCGAGTACTCTATTGAGTCAGTACATAATGCAAAAATCTAATACAGGCGTAAATCAAGCAGATACATTTGAAAACGTTTTAACCGTATTGGTTTACACACCGAGAAAATACGCAGACACAATTTCGATAGACATAAACTACTGATAGATTGCGATATGTTGAGAAACGATTAGGTCAACAGACTAACTCGATCGGTAGCGATCTCTGCTACCAATGTAGTCGACACAGGGTGGGGACTGGCTATATAACTGTGTAACTTAAAGCTTACCGACCTCAATGTCGTCAGCTGAGAAATAGAACAATGTAGGTAACTTGTTCGAATACAGTGATTGTCGACACGAACTTCAAATTCACAGCTGAAGGCGTTATGCAAACGTATACATTATATATGGACTACGTATCTTCACGTATAAGTAAAGAGAATTTGCATGAAAATGAAGAGCGCATTGCCATTTGGGGTATAAAGGGAACAACGAGATAATGTATCAAGACGGTCAGACACATAAAAAAAATGGTCCAGCAGAACCCACTCAAAAGGGAACGGATCAATGACACGAGAACAGAGGTGGACAAGCATAGACAGACAGTGCACTTCTATTGGAAAGACACACGGGCACGCAAAGGAATATCAGACTGCGCTGTACACGGTCTTGCGAATTATTAGGGGTCTGTGTATTGCGTAAACTGCGGACTAGAAAGGTCGAATTCAGAAGAGCAACGAGAGAGGGTGAAGGGAGGAGCAGAAAACGGGATAAATATCGTAGTGTTGAAGGATTGGAAAGAACAATCGAGCTCCTGACTGGGCTTGAGAAAAGATTAGGGACTAACAGAAGGTACCAATAGAGGAGTAGGGTAAGAACGGGAAGATAGCAGTCAGACCACAGAGGAAAACAAGGGCCGAGGAGAGACTCATGAGCAAGTGAGAAAACGCGTTGCCATTGTTTACCTTCTCCGGTCTCGGATTCTGTGTCGTCCGTAGCGGAGCCGGAATCCGGAATGAAGCAGATGAAACACAAGTGAATGGAGTGTTGATCAGTAAGCAAGTTAGTGCTGAAGCGCATGAATAGCAACCTGGCTGAATGAATAACTAGGTAGATAATCATGTGTGCAACTTGGAAAAATTCAGTCTGACGTCGCCGTTTCAAACGTCTTTGATTCCGGTATTGGCGGAAAAACGAAAATTAGCTTACACGAAAGCATATGTGAGTTTGTGTATGGTTATAATGTATAACTACTGCTAAACAGTTTAGTCTGCACACATGTAATGATTGATGCGGCTCAAAGTACGCTCGGCAAAGGAGCCATGAAACTAGCCTTGCTTTAAAATAAGTTGCTGTAAAAATAAATAGCTTATGTTTAGTGCCGAAAGGAAAAGAGAGATCAAATTAAGTGTAGACATAACATGAGACTAATGCTGTGAAAGCCTAGCAGTTTACAAGATAGTAGCATTCACACTCGATATGGAGTAATTAAACCGTTGAAGTAAACAGGTATCTGTCAGAACTTCACATAAGCTTCATTGATTGAACTTAAGTAAATGTGTTATTGTAAAGCGCCGCCAAATCGTGATGCTTGCCATGTACCTTGGATGGCAATTAAATCGCATAGAGAAAGCAGCAGGCGAGTGAAGTGATATTTTGTTGATCGCAATCTTCTTGAATTTTAGGAAGCGGAATGCAAATATAATGTTTGCCATAGTTTGCGAGAGGCTCAAAAACTTATACATACATTTCAATTATTTTTTGCTCAGAGATTAAAATTTGGTCTTCGATTTTTTTACCCTCTCTATAGGTGTTTCTGTATATTAATGTATCTATGCCACAGTATTGTTATACACATAGGTTTTAGTTAAGGAAAGTTATCTAAAATTGTAAGGCGGCATGATCACTAATAAAAAGAGGTGACGTATTGAAGCAAAGAAATTGCTCAAAACTTTGATGTTGGTTCACATACGGACAAAATGATGAGCTAGTTTACATGAACCACAGAACGAGATAATGCTCGATAGTGATTAGTTGTGCAGACAAATAATGTGGAATTTCACAGTGGTTATTGACTAATAATTGATCAATTGAGTTACTTAGTAGATTGGATTGGTTGATGCTAGAGCGATGGTTAGATCAGTGGACTCTACCTTCATCTTCAGCGTCCTCCTCGTCTTCCTCTTCCTCCTCTTCATCAGTTGATTTTCCACGCATATTTTTCATTTTGTCACGTTTGGCGGCGAATCTGCGGCGGGCTATGTTAAGGTCATAAGCAAATATAATGATTTTTACATTAATCTCAAGTTAAATGGATCACATCGTTTGCTTATCGTCTTACTGGCACAGATTAAAAAATAAATTAGTCGACCAACTTTTGAAACGACTGTTTTAAAGACTGTGCTTTCATTCATGTCTTCGATAAGTATATGATTACGCCTAGTTTTGGTCTCAGATTTCATATGTGTAACATTATATTGTTGTTTCATTTTGGCTAAAGTTTTGCTAGTTTTCATTTTCCATCTTTATCTCCCTATCTATTTGCATGAGATGACTCCGAATTGAATAGAGCCCGCACCAAACCACTCACCTTCAAGGATGTATAGTCTCTCTTCCTCAGTGGTCCTTTTCTCAGCCAGGATAACTTCCTCTATGATAGATAAAATGTATTTAACGTAAACAAATATGTTAATGACACTCCAAAAACGTTTGACCCAGCTATTACTTACATTGCATGTATATATCTGTGCACCTAAGAGGACGGCATACTTACCGGCCTTGCATATCCATTCCACATATCCGTCAAGCTCCCTCTCGAGCTGTTGCTGGCGTCGAATACGAAGGAAGGCTTGACGATTTTCAACTTTTTCTCTTTCTTTTGCGAATTCTCCACTGAGTACACCGAGGACCAGATTGAGCATGAAAAATGACCCTATGATAATGAGTGGCACGAAGTAGATCCAGTTGAAGGCATTGCCCATTGCATCATTCGTCCAGTATAGCATTTGCGTCCATCCTGCAAACAGATACAGCCAAACACACACGTCCACACAGAGAAACAATGAGAGTTGATCAATATCGAAAAGCAACTAGCTTAACAGCCTGGGTCAATGGGCCGCCTAATAACCAATTTCGATATAGCCGAAAATATCGGGGACGCAGTTCGCTATTGAGGTCATTGAGGCAACGTCTGACCTCTGACAAGCGACAAAAATGTCGAATTTTATTTCAACGAGAAAAATTCGTAGCTGACCGCTTGTACATGGTTAAGGAACATTTGGGTACAGATAAACCGTTAACCAATGCAAAGATAGTATATGATATAGAGCAAACAAAGGGCAATCCCGAGTTAATTGATCGTACAGCGGCGTCACGTAATGTACAGTAACGAAACATTATGCTTTTGTGTATGCATAGCGACCTCTCTTTTAGTTTGTCACTAAATTTCGTTCGTTTTCATTTAAGCGATAATGCTACATGAATGTTACAGGCTACACACGTTTGTCCAACTGTTGAAGAAAATCCAAATATAACTACGTGCAATTACAGTGGAAGAAATGGCGTGGTGAAAAATGAGTGATATACACCTTCCATGGTGATGCATTGAAATACGGTTAACATGGCAAAGAAGATGTTATCGAAGGACGTGATTCCGTAGTTAGGTCCATTCCAGCCTTCTTTGCAGAACGAACTGCTATTGTCACATTTGAATGCGCCGTTTGGTACGTTCGACGCCATCACGTATGAATAACAAGGAGTTTCCTGTTCGCCCTCAGGAACGATATCCGCTGCAAAGTACAAAACCGTCATCGAAATATAATAAATCCCATAGGATTAACACCGATATTACTTCTCTCAATGTCATGTAGAGGATATAAGTTATTACTTCACTTGTTTTCAAAAGTCGTTTTGGTCGATCTCTTAAATATGAGCTTTTATATATTCCGGTTAATTTTAATGCATGTCGCCAACAAAGGCGTCATAGTCACATCCCAATGCGACTGTGACGCCTGTGCAGCCAGCTCCAATGCTCCCGGGGGGCGCATTTCTATTTATACTACGTAAGTAAACTCTGGACAGGTCACCAAGCAAAATTTTCGAAACGGAAATGTGTTCAAACGTCTTTTTCTTTCCGAAAAAATTAATAAAACAACGGGATAGGTCGTTTGGTACTGCCCGTTACGGGCTCAGTTGACAATTTGACTGTGGTACATTAGGGCTTAAGAAGCAAGCTAAGTAATGAAATTTTTTCGATAGTTGCTGTATTCGATAGGAATTAACGTTTGGCCAAGGTTTATGAAGCTGAACAGTTGTGTGTGTGTGTGCTATAAGATAAAACAGCAATAATGAGTAGATATAATTACTAATAGTAAAATTTCCGCACTCTGGGAAGTATCTGCGCAAATTTTCGGCAATACTAATATTTATTAAAATTATTATTAAGCATCACATTGTTATTGTCGTGCCGCCGTGTTAACAACTTCACAATGAACATCTGTATACTGTTATATAGACAAGATGTTTAAATACCCTATCTTTACTCTATATATATATATATATATTCTTTATCCCTATATCCCTATGCCTATCTCTATTTCCTCAAGAACAGCAATATTCAAAAGTAAGGCTGAAAAATACCTACATGGATCTTCTAAGCTGTAACAGCTTTTATGAAGAATACCGCTGTAGAACTCCAAACCAATGATGGCAAAGATGACAATGGCGAACAACACCAGCAATCCGATTTGAAGTAGGGGTGCCATCGCCTTGATGATCGACGACAACACAACTTGTAAACCTGAAGCATCCAAGCAATGGATTATTACTATCAAGATTTAGGTAACCAGTTAGTGCCCACACACGTATTGGGATAGGTTCACTTGCAATGGCAGCTGTTATCTTAGTAATCGTAATTAACTCGTGTTCATAGGGTTGCGTGATAAGAAGACAGTGTCTTTTTGCTACCGTGACTCAACTGGTGGATTTGGAGTGGTTGCTTTTGAATGACATGTTGTGAGAACATTATTTTTCCCTATATGTATATATATATATATATATATATATATATATATGTATATATATTTCATAGATACCCTCACATCAGCATCACCATAATAT